>JBBBDQ010001003.1:4392500-4618742 GCA_037127315.1 Ascarosepion bandense | reverse complement strand
GTGAAGATAACTCCTCCTCCCATTGATTTTATTGTCATATGTCCTATATTGGCGGCTCCAATATTGTATTTATTTCTATGCCAGGCTTAATAAATAGTTTCTCATAGACTAATGCGCTAATTCATTTGTAAATGAAGATAACTCCTCCTCCCAATGATTTTGTTGTCACATGTTCTATATTAGCGGCTCCACTATTGTATTTATTTCTACGCTAGGCTTAATAATGACTTCCTCCTAGACTAATGCGCTAATTCATTTGTAAATGAAGATAAATCCTCCTCCCATTGATTTTGATGTCATATGTTCTATATTGATTGCTCCAAATTGTATTTATTTCTATGCTAGGCTTAATAAGGAGTTTCTCCTAGAATAATGCTCTAATTCATTTGTAAATGAAGATAACTCCTCCTCCCATTGATTTTGTTGTCATATGTTCTATATTGGTGGCTCCAATATTGTATTTATTTCTATGCTAGGCTTAATAATGAGTTTCTCCTAGAATAATGCTCTACTTCATTTGTAAATGAAGATAACTCCTCCTCCCATTGATTTTGTTGTCATATGTTCTATATTGGTGGCTCCAATATTGTATTTATATCTATGCTAGGCTGAATAAGGAGTTTCTCCTAGACTAATGCGCTAATTCATTTGTAAATGAAGATAACCCCTCCTCCCATTGATTTTGATGTCATATGTTCTATATTGATGGCTCCAATATTGTATTTATTTCTATGCTAGGCTTAATAAGGAGTTTCTCGTAGACTAATGCTCTAATTCATTTGTAAATGAAGATAACTCCTCCTCCCATTGATTTTGTTGTCATATGTTCTATATTGGTGGCTCCAATATTGTATTTATTTCTATGCTAGGCTTAATACGGAGTTTCTCCTAGACTAATGCTCTAATTCATTTGTAAATGAAGATAACTCCTCGCATTGATTTTGTTGTCATATGTCCTATATTGGCGGCTCCAATATTGTATTTATTACTATGCTAGGCTTAATAAGGAGTTCCTCCTAGAGAAATGCGCTAATTGATTTGTAAATGAAGATAACTCCTCCTACCATTGATTTTCTTGTCATATGTTCTATATTGGTGGCTCCAATATTGTATTTATTTCTATGCTAGGCTTAATAAGGAGTTTCTCCTAGACTAATGCGCTAATTCATTTGTAAATGAAGATAACCCCTCCTCCCATTGATTTAGTTGTCATATGATCTATATTGGTGGCTCCAATATTGTATGTATTCCTATGCTAGTCTTAATTAGGAGTTTCTCCTAGACTAATGCGCTAATTCATTTGTAAATGAAGATAATTCCTCCTCCCATTGATTTTGTTGTCACATGTTCTATATTGGTGGCTCCAATATTGTATTTATTTCTATGCTAGGCTTAATAAGGAGTTTCTCCTAGACTAATGCGCTAATTCATTTGTAAATGAAGGTAACTCCTCTTCTCATTGATTTTGTTGTTATATGTTCTATATTGGTGGCTCCAATATTGTATTTATTCCTATGCTAGCCTTAATAAGGAGTTTCTCTTAGACTAATGCGCTAATTCATTTGTAAATGAAGATAACCCCTCCTCCCATGGATTTTGTTGTCATATGTTCTATATTGGTGGCTCCAATATTGTATTTATTATTATGTTAGTCTTAATAAGGAGTTTTTCCTAGACAATGCGCTAATTCATTTGTAAATGAAGATCACTCCTCCTCCCATTTATTTTGGTGTCATATGCTCTATATTGGTGGCTCCAATATTGTATTTATTTCTATGCTATGCTTAATAAGTAGTTTCTCCTAGACTAATGCCCTAATTCATTTGTAAATGAAGATAACTCTTCCTCCCATTGATTTTGTTGTCATATTTTCTATATTAGCGGCATCAATATTGTATTTATTTCTATGCTAGGCTTAATAAGGAGTTTCTCCTAGAATAATGCGCTAATTCATTTGTAAATGAACATAACTCCTCCTCCCATTGATTTTGTTGTCATATGTTCTATATTGGTGGCTCCAATAGTGTATTTATTTCTATGCTAGGCTTAATAAGGAGTTTCTCCTCGACTAATGCGCTAATTCATTTGTAAATGAAGATAACTCCTCCTCCCATTGATTTTGTTGTCATATGTTCTATATTGGTGGCTCCAATATTGTATTTATTTCTATGCTAGGCTTAATAAGGAGTTTCTCGTAGACTAATGCGCTAATTCATTTGTAAATGAAGATATCTCCTCCTCCCAGTGATTTTGTGGTCATATGTTCTATATTGGCGGCTCCAATATTGTATTTATTTCTATGCTAGGCTTAATATGGAGTTTCTCCTAGACTAATGCTCTAATTCATTTGTAAATGAAGATAACTCCTCGCATTGATTTTGTTGTCATATGTCCTATATTGGCGGCTCCAATATTGTATTTATTTCTATGCTAGGCTTAATAAGGAGTTTCTCCTAGACTAATGCGCTAATTCATTTGTAAATGAAGATAACTCCTCCTCCCATTGATTTTGTTGTCATATGTTCTATATTAGCGGCTCCACTATTGTATTTATTTCTATGCTAGGCTTAATAAGGAGTTCCTCCTAGACTAATGCGCTAATTCATTTGTAAATGAAGATAACTCCTCCTCCCATTGATTTTGATGTCATATGTTCTATATTGGTGGCTCCAATATTGTATTTATTCCTATGCTAGCCTTAATAAGGAGTTTCTGTTAGACTAATGCGCTAATTCATTTGTAAATGAAGATAACCCCTCCTCCCATTGATTTTGTTGTCATACGTTCTATATTGGTGGCTCCAATATTGTATTAATTCCTATGCTAGTCTTAATTAGGAGTTTCTCCTAGACTAATGCGCTAATTCATTTGTAAATGAAGATAACCCCTCCTCCCATTGATTTAGTTGTCATATGATCTATATTGGTGGCTCCAATATTGTATTTATTCCTATGCTAGTCTTAATTAGGAGTTTATCCTAGACTAATGCGCTAATTCATTTGTAAATGAAGATAATTCCTCCTCCCATTGATTTTGTTGTCATATGTTCTATATTGGTGGCCCCAATATTGTATTTATATCTATGCTAGGCTTAATAAGGAGTTCCTCCTAGAGTAATGCTCTAATTCATTTGTAAATGAAGATAACTCCTCCTACCATTGATTTTCTTGTCATATGTTCTATATTGGTGGCTCCAGTATTGTATTTATTTCTACGCTAGTCTTAATAAGGAGTTTCTCCTAGACTAATGCGCTAATTCATTTGTAAATGAAGATAACCCCTCCTCCCATTGATTTAGTTGTCATATGATCTATATTGGTGGCTCCAATATTTTGTATTTATTCCTATGCTAGTCTTAATTAGGAGTTTCTCCTAGACTAATGCGCTAATTCATTTGTAAATGAAGATTATTCCTCCTCCCATTGATTTTGTTGTCACATGTTCTATATTGGTGGCTCCAATATTTTATTTATTTCTATGCTAGGCTTAATAAGGAGTTTCTCCTAGACTAATGCGCTAATTCATTTGTAAATGAAGGTAACTCCTCCTCTCATTGATTTTGTTGTCATATGTTCTATATTGGTGGCTCCAATATTGTATTTATTCCTCTGCTAGCCTTAATAAGGAGATTCTCTTAGACTAATGCGATAATTCATTTGTAAATGAAGATAACCCCTCCACCCATGGATTTTGTTGTCATATGTTCTATATTGGTGGCTCCAATATTGTATTTATTATTATGTTAGTCTTAATAAGGAGTTTCACCTAGACTAATGCGCTAATTCATTTGTAAATGAAGATCACTCCTCCTCCCATTTATTTGGTGTCATATGCTCTATTATGGTGGCTCCAATATTGTATTTATTTCTATGCTATGCTTAATAAGTAGTTTCTCCTAGACTAATGCCCTAATTCATTTGTAAATGAAGATAACTCCTCCTCCCATTGATTTTATTGTCATATGTTCTACATTAGCGGCATCAATATTGTATTTATTTCTATGCTAGGCTTAATAAGGAGTTTCTCCTAGAATAGTGCGTTAATTCATTTGTAAATGAAGATAACTCCTCCTCCCATTGATTTTGTTGTCATATGTTCTATATTGGTGGCTCCAATAGTGTATTTATTTCTATGCTAGGCTTAATAAGGAGTTTCTCCTAGACTAATGCGCTAATTCATTTGTAAATGAAGATAACTCCTCCTCCCATTGATTTTGTTGTCATATGTTCTATATTGGTGGCTCCAATATTGTATTTATTATTATGCTAGTCTTAATAAGGAGTTTTTCTTAGACTAATGCGCTAATTCATTTGTAAATGAAGATAACTCCTCCTCCCAGTGATTTTGTGGTCATATGTTCTATATTGGTGGCTCCAATATTGTATTTATTTCTATGCTAGGCTTAATAAGGAATTTCTCCTAGAGTAATGCGCTAATTCATTTGTAAATGAAGATAACTCCTCCTCTCATTGATTTTGTTGTCATATGTTCTATATTGGTGGCTCCAATATTGCATTTATTTCTATGCTAGGCTTAATAAGGAGTTCCTCCTAGACTAATGCGCTAATTCATTTGTAAATGAAGATAACTCCTCCTCCCAATGATTTTGTTGTCATATGTTCTATATTAGCGGCTCCAATATTGTATTTATTTCTATGCTAGGCTTAATAAGGAGTTTCTCCTAGACTAATGCGCTAATTCATTTGTAAATGAAGGTAACTCCTCCTCTCATTGATTTTGTTGTTATATGTTCTATATTGGTGGCTCCAATATTGTATTTATTCCTATGCTAGCCTTAATAAGGAGTTTCTCTTAGACTAATGCGCTAATTCATTTGTAAATGAAGATAACCCCTCCTCCCATGGATTTTGTTGTCATATGTTCTATATTGGTGGCTCCAATATTGTATTTATTATTATGTTAGTCTTAATAAAGAGTTTCTCCTAGACTAATGCGCTAATTCATTTGTAAATGAAGATCACTTCTCCTCCCATTTATTTTGGTGTCATATGATCTATATTGGTGGCTACAATATTGTATTTATTTCTATGCTATGCTTAATAAGTAGTTTCTCCTAGACTAATGCGCTAATTCATTTGTAAATGAAGATAACTCCTCCTCCCATTGATTTTGTTGTCATATATTCTATATCAGCGGCATCAATATTGTATTTATTTCTATGCTAGGCTTAATAAGGAGTTTCTCCTAGAATAATGCGCTAATTCATTTGTAAATGAACATAACTCCTCCTCCCATTGATTTTGTTGTCATATGTTCTATATTGGTGGCTCCAATAGTGTATTTATTTCTATGCTAGGCTTAATAAGGAGTTTCTCCTAGACTAATGCGCTAATTCATTTGTAAATGAAGATAACTCCTCCTCCCATTGATTTTGTTGTCATATGTTCTATATTGGTGGCTCCAATATTGTATTTATTATTATGCTAGTCTTAATAAGGAGTTTTTCCTAGATTAATGCGCTAATTCATTTGTAAATGAAGATAACTCCTCCTCCCAGTGATTTTGTGGTCATATGTTCTATATTGGTGGCTCCAATATTGTATTTATTTCTATGCTAGACTTAATAAGGTGTTTCTCCTAGAGTAATGCGCTAATTCATTTGTAAATGAAGATAACTCCTCCTCTCATTGATTTTGTTGTCATATGTTCTATATTGGTGGCTCCAATATTGTATTTATTTCTATGCTAGGCTTAATAAGGAGTTTCTCCTAGACTAATGCGCTTATTCATTTGTAAATGAAGATAACTCCTCCTCCCATTGATTTTGTTGTCATATGTTCTATATTGGTGGCTCCAATATTGTATTTATTTCTATGCTAGGCTTAATAAGGAGTTTCTCCTAGACTAATGCGCTAATTCATTTGTAAATGAAGATAACCCCTCCTCCCATTGATTTAGTTGTCATATGATCTATATTGGTGGCTCCAATATTGTATTTATTCCTATGCTAGACTTAATTAGGAGTTTCTCCTAGACTAATGCGATAATTCATTTGTAAATGAAGATAATTCCTCCTCCCATTGATTTTGTTGTCACATGTTCTATATTGGTGGCTCCAATATTTTATTTATTTCTATGCTAGGCTTAATAAGGAGTTTCTCCTAGACTAATGCGCTAATTCATTTGTAAATGAAGGTAACTCCTCCTCTCATTGATTTTGTTGTCATATGTTCTATATTGGTGGCTCCAATATTGTATTTATTCCTCTGCTAGCCTTAATAAGGAGATTCTCTTAGACTAATGCGCTAATTCATTTGTAAATGAAGATAACCCCTCCTCCCATGGATTTTGTTGTCATATGTTCTATATTGGTGGCTCCAATATTGTATTTATTATTATGTTAGACTTAATAAGGAGTTTCACCTAGACTAATGCGCTAATTCATTTGTAAATGAAGATCACTCCTCCTCCCATTTATTTGGTGTCATATGCTCTATTATGGTGGCTCCAATATTGTATTTATTTCTATGCTAGGCTTCATAAGGAGTTTCTCCTAGAATAGTGCGCTAATTCATTTGTAAATGAACATAACTCCTCCTCCCATTGATTTTGTTGTCATATGTTCTATATTGGTGGCTCCAATATTTTATTTATTTCTATGCTAGGCTTAATAAGGAGTTTCTCCTAGACTAATGCGCTAATTCATTTGTAAATGAAGATAACTCCTCCTCTCATTGATTTTGTTGTCATATGTTCTATATTGGTGGCTCCAATATTGTATTTATTTCTATGCTAGGCTTAATAAGGAGTTCCTCCTAGACTAATGCGCTAATTCATTTGTAAATGAAGATAACTCCTCCTCCCAATGATTTTGTTGTCATATGTTCTATATTAGCGGCTCCAATATTGTATTTATTTCTATGCTAGGCTGAATAAGGAGTTTCTCCTAGACTAATGCGCTAATTCTTACATTTGTAAATGAAGGTAACTCCTCCTCCCATTGATTTTGTTGTCATATTTTCTATATTGGTGGCTCCAATATTGTATTTATTATTATGTTAGTCTTAATAAAGAGTTTCTCCTAGACTAATGCGCTAATTCATTTGTAAATGAAGATCACTTCTTCTCCCATTTATTTTGGTGTCATATGATCTATATTGGTGGCTACAATATTGTATTTATTTCTATGCTATGCTTAATAAGTAGTTTCTCCTAGACTAATGCGCTAATTCATTTGTAAATGAAGATAACTCCTCCTCCCATTGATTTTGTTGTCATATATTCTATATCAGCGGCATCAATATTGTATTATTTCTATGCTAGGCTTAATAAGGAGTTTCTCCTAGAATAATGCGCTAATTCATTTGTAAATGAACATAACTCCTCCTCCCATTGATTTTGTTGTCATATGTTCTATATTGGTGGCTCCAATAGTGTATTTATTTCTATGCTAGGCTTAATAAGGAATTTCTCCTAGAGTAATGCGCTAATTCATTTGTAAATGAAGATAACTCCTCCTCTCATTGATTTTGTTGTCATATGTTCTATATTGGTGGCTCCAATATTGTATTTATTTCTATGCTAGGCTTAATAAGGAGTTCCTCCTAGACTAATGCGCTAATTCATTTGTAAATGAAGATAACTCCTCCTCCCAATGATTTTGTTGTCATATGTTCTATATTAGCGGCTCCAATATTGTATTTATTTCTATGCTAGGCTTAATAAGGAGTTTCTCCTAGACTAATGCGCTAATTCATTTGTAAATGAAGGTAACTCCTCCTCCCATTGATTTTGTTGTCATATTTTCTATATTGGTGGCTCCAATATTGTATTTATTATTATGTTAGTCTTAATAAAGAGTTTCTCCTAGACTAATGCGCTAATTCATTTGTAAATGAAGATCACTTCTCCTCCCATTTATTTTGGTGTCATATGATCTATATTGGTGGCTACAATATTGTATTTATTTCTATGCTATGCTTAATTAAGTAGTTTCTCCTAGACTAATGCTCTAATTCATTTGTAAATGAAGATAACTCCTCCTCCCATTGATTTTGTTGTCATATATTCTATATCAGCGGCATCAATATTGTATTATTTCTATGCTAGGCTTAATAAGGAGTTTCTCCTAGAATAATGCGCTAATTCATTTGTAAATGAACATAACTCCTCCTCCCATTGATTTTGTTGTCATATGTTCTATATTGGTGGCTCCAATAGTGTATTTATTTCTATGCTAGGCTTAATAAGGAGTTTCTCCTAGACTAATGCGCTAATTCATTTGTAAATGAAGATAACCCCTCCTCCCATGTATTTTGTTGTCATATGTTCTATATTGGTGGCTCCAATATTGTATTTATTATTATGTTAGTCTTAATAAGGAGTTTCACCTAGACTATTGCGCTAATTCATTTGTAAATGAAGATCACTCCTCCTCCCATTTATTTGGTGTCATATGCTCTATTATGGTGGCTCCAATATTGTATTTATTTCTATGCTATGCTTAATAAGTAGTTTCTCCTAGACTAATGCCCTAATTCATTTGTAAATGAAGATAACTCCTCCTCCCATTGATTTTATTGTCATATGTTCTACATTAGCGGCATCAATATTGTATTTATTTCTATGCTAGGCTTCATAAGGAGTTTCTCCTAGAATAGTGCGCTAATTCATTTGTAAATGAACATAACTCCTCCTCCCATTGATTTTGTTGTCATATGTTCTATATTGGTGGCTCCAATAGTGTATTTATTATTATGTTAGTCTTAATAAAGAGTTTCTCCTAGACTAATGCGCTAATTCATTTGTAAATGAAGATCACTTCTCCTCCCATTTATTTTGGTGTCATATGATCTATATTGGTGGCTACAATATTGTATTTATTTCTATGCTATGCTTAATAAGTAGTTTCTCCTAGACTAATGCGCTAATTCATTTGTAAATGAAGATAACTCCTCCTCCCATTGATTTTGTTGTCATATATTCTATATCAGCGGCATCAATATTGTATTTATTTCTATGCTAGGCTTAATAAGGAGTTTCTCCTAGAATAATGCGCTAATTCATTTGTAAATGAACATAACTCCTCCTCCCATTGATTTTGTTGTCATATGTTCTATATTGGTGGCTCCAATAGTGTATTTATTTCTATGCTAGGCTTAATAAGGAGTTTCTCCTAGACTTATGCGCTAATTCATTTGTAAATGAAGATAACTCCTCCTCCCATTGATTTTGTTGTCATATGTTCTATATTGGTGGCTCCAATATTTTATTTATTTCTATGCTAGTCTTAATAAGGAGTTTCTCCTAGACTAATGCGCTAATTCATTTGTAAATGAAGATAACTCCTCCTCCCAGTGATTTTGTGGTCATATGCTCTATATTGGTGGCTCCAATATTGTATTTATTTCTATGCTATGCTTAATAAGTAGTTTCTCCTATACTAATGCGCTTATTCATTTGTAAATGAAGATAACTCCTCCTCCCATTGATTTTGTTGTCATATGTTCTATATTGCTGGCTCCAATAGTGTATTTATTTCTATGCTAGTCTTAATAAGGAGTTTCTCCTAGACTAATGCGCTAATTCTTTTGTAAATGAAGGTCACTCCTGCTCCCATTTATTTTGGTGTCATATGCTCTATATTGGTGGCTCCAATATTGTATTTATTTCTATGCTATGCTTAATAAGTAGTTTCTCCTAGACTAATGCGCTTATTCATTTGTAAATGAAGATAACTCCTCCTCCCATTGATTTTTTTTGTCATATGTTCTATATTAGCGGCATCAATATTGTATTTATTTCTATGCTAGGCTTAATAAGGAGTTTCTCCTAGACTAATGCGCTAATTCATATGTAAATTAAGATAACTCCTCCTCCCATTGATTTTGTTGTCATATGTTCTATATTGGTGGCTCCAATATTGTATTTATTTCTATGCTAGGCTTAATAAGGAGTTTCTCCTAGACTAATGCGCTAATTCATTTGTAAATGAAGATAACTCCTCCTCTGATTGATTTTTTTGTCATATGTTCTATATTGGTGCCTCCAATATTGTATTTATTTCTATGCTAGGCTTAATAAGGAGTTTCTCCTAGACTAATGCGGTAATTCATTTGTAAATGAAGATAACTCCTCCTTCCATTGATTTTGTTGTCATATGTTCTATATTGCTGGCTCCAATAGTGTATTTATTTCTATGCTAGTCTTAATAAGGAGTTTCTCCTAGACTAATGCGCTAATTCATTTGTAAATGAAGATCACTCCTCCTCCCATTTATTTTGGTGTCATATGCTCTATATTGGTGGCTCCAATATTGTATTTATTTCTATGCTATGCTTAATAAGTAGTTTCTCCTAGACTAATGCGCTTATTCATTTGTAAATGAAGATAACTCCTCCTCCCATTGATTTTGTTGTCATATGTTCTATATTGGTGGCTCCAATATTGTATTTATTTCTATGCTAGGCTTAATAAGGAGTTTCTCCTAGATTAATGCGCTAATTCATTTGTAAATGAAGATAACCCCTCCTCCCATTGATTTTGTTGTCATATGTTCTATATTGGTGGCTCCAATATTGTATTTATTATTATGCTAGGCTTAATAAGGAGTTTCTGATAGACTAATGCGCTAATTCATTTGTAAATGAAGATAACTCCTCCTCCCATTGATTTTGTTGTCATATGTTCTATATTGGTGGCTCCAATATTGTATTTATTTCTATGCTAGGCTTAATAAGGAGTTTCTCCTAGACTAATGCGCTAATACATTTGTAAATGAAGATAACTCCTCCTCTCATTGATTTTGTTGTCATATGTTCTATATTGGTGGCTCCAATATTGTATTTATTTCTATGCTAGGCTTAATAAGGAGTTTCTCCTAGACTATTGCGCTAAATCATTTGTAAATGAAGATAACTCCTCCTCCCATTGATTTTTTTGTCATATGTTCTATATTGGTGCCTCCAATATTGTATTTATTTCTATGCTAGGCTTAATAAGGAGTTTCTCCTAGACTAATGCGCTAATTCATTTGTAAATGAAGATAACTCCTCCTTCCATTGATTTTGTTGTCATATGTTCTATATTGCTGGCTCCAATAGTGTATTTATTTCTATGCTAGTCTTAATAAGGAGTTTCTCCTAGACTAATGCGCTAATTCATTTGTAAATGAAGGTCACTCCTCCTCCCATTTATTTTGGTGACATATGCTCTATATTGGTGGCTCCAATATTGTATTTATTTCTATGCTATGCTTAATAAGTAGTTTCTCCTAGACTAATGCGCTTATTCATTTGTAAATGAAGATAACTCCTCCTCCCATTGATTTTGTTGTCATATGTTCTATATTAGCGGCATCAATATTGTATTTGTTTCTATGCTAGGCTTAATAAGGAGTTTCTCCTAGACTAATGCGCTAATTCATATGTAAATTAAGATAACTCCTCCTCCCATTGATTTTGTTGTCATATGTTCTATATTGGTGGCTCCAATATTGTATTTATTTCTATGCTAGGCTTAATAAGGAGTTTCTCCTAGACTAATGCGCTAATTCATTTGTAAATGAAGATAACTCCTCCTCTGATTGATTTTGTTGTCATATGTTCTATATTGGTGGCTCCAATATTGTATTTATTTCTATGCTAGGCTTAATAAGGAGTTTCTCCTAGATTAATGCGCTAATTCATTTGTAAATGAAGATAACCCCTCCTCCCATTGATTTTGTTGTCATATGTTCTATATTGGTGGCTCCAATATTGTATTTATTATTATGCTAGGCTTAATAAGGAGTTTCTGATAGACTAATGCGCTAATTCATTTGTAAATGAAGATAACTCCTCCTCCCATTGATTTTGTTGTCATATGTTCTATATTGGTGGCTCCAATATTGTATTTATTTCTATGCTAGGCTTAATAAGGGAGTTTCTCCTAGACTAATGCGCTAATATTTGTAAATGAAGATAACTCCTCCTCTCATTGATTTTGTTGTCATATGTTCTATATTGGTGGCTCCAATATTGTATTTATTTCTATGCTAGGCTTAATAAGGAGCTCCTAGACTATTGCGCTAAATCATTTGTAAATGAAGATAACTCCTCCTCCCATTGATTTTTTTGTCATATGTTCTATATTGGTGCCTCCAATATTGTATTTATTTCTATGCTAGGCTTAATAAGGAGTTTCTCCTAGACTAATGCGCTAATTCATTTGTAAATGAAGATAACTCCTCCTTCCATTGATTTTGTTGTCATATGTTCCTATTATTGCTGGCTCCAATAGTGTATTTATTTCTATGCTAGTCTTAATAAGGAGTTTCTCCTAGACTAATGCAAGCTAATTCATTTGTAAATGAAGGTCACTCCTCCCTTCCCATTTATTTTGGTGACATATGCTCTATATTGGTGGCTCCAATATTGTATTTATTTCTATGCTATGCTTAATAAGTAGTTTCTCCTAGACTAATGCGCTTATTCATTTGTAAATGAAGATAACTCCTCCTCCCATTGATTTTGTTGTCATATGTTCTATATTAGCGGCATCAATATTGTATTTGTTTCTATGCTAGGCTTAATAAGGAGTTTCTCCTAGACTAATGCGCTAATTCATATGTAAATTAAGATAACTCCTCCTCCCATTGATTTTGTTGTCATATGTTCTATATTGGTGGCTCCAATATTGTATTTATTTCTATGCTAGGCTTAATAAGGAGTTTCTCCTAGACTAATGCGCTAATTCATTTGTAAATGAAGATAACTCCTCCTCTGATTGATTTTTTTGTCATATGTTCTATATTGGTGCCTCCAATATTGTATTTATTTCTATGCTAGGCTTAATAAGGAGTTTCTCCTAGACTAATGCGGTAATTCATTTGTAAATGAAGATAACTCCTCCTTCCATTGATTTTGTTGTCATATGTTCTATATTGCTGGCTCCAATAGTGTATTTATTTCTATGCTAGTCTTAATAAGGAGTTTCTCCTAGACTAATGCGCTAATTCATTTGTAAATGAAGATCACTCCTCCTCCCATTTATTTTGGTGTCATATGCTCTATATTGGTGGCTCCAATATTGTATTTATTTCTATGCTATGCTTAATAAGTAGTTTCTCCTAGACTAATGCGCTTATTCATTTGTAAATGAAGATAACTCCTCCTCCCATTGATTTTGTTGTCATATGTTCTATATTGGTGGCTCCAATATTGTATTTATTTCTATGCTAGGCTTAATAAGGAGTTTCTCCTAGAGTAATGCGCTAATTCATTTGTAAATGAAGATAACTCCTCCTCTCATTGATTCTGTTGTCATATGTTCTATATTGGTGGCTCCAATATTGTATTTATTTCTATGCTAGGCTTAATAAGGAGTTTCTCCTAGACTAATGCGCTAATTCATTTGTAAATGAAGATAACCCCTCCTCCCATTGATTTTGTTGTCATATGTTCTATATTGGTGGCTCCAATATTGTATTTATTATTATGCTAGGCTTAATAAGGAGTTTCTTATAGACTAATGCGCTAATTCATTTGTAAATGAAGATAACTCCTCCTCCCATTGATTTTGTTGTCATATGTTCTATATTGGTGGCTCCAATATTGTATTTATTTCTATGCTAGGCTTAATATGGAGTTTCTCCTAGACTAATGCGCTAATTCATTTGTAAATGAAGATAACCCCTCCTCCCATTGATTTTGTTGTCATATGTTCTATATTGGTGGCTCCAATATTGTATTTATTATTATGCTAGGCTTAATAAGGAGTTTCTTATAGACTAATGCGCTAATTCATTTGTAAATGAAGATAACTCCTCCTCCCATTGATTTTGTTGTCATATGTTCTATATTGGTGGCTCCAATATTGTATTTATTTGTATGCTAGGCTTAATAAGGAGTTTCTCCTAGAGTAATGCGCTAATACATTTGTAAATGAAGATAACTCCTCCTCTCATTGATTTTGTTGTCATATGTTCTATATTGGTGGCTCCAATATTGTATTTATTTCTATGCTAGGCTTAATAAGGAGTTTCTCCTAGACTATTGCGCTAAATCATTTGTAAATGAAGATAACTCCTCCTCCCATTGATTTTTTTGTCATATGTTCTATATTGGTGCCTCCAATATTGTATTTATTTCTATGCTAGGCTTAATAAGGAGTTTCTCCTAGACTAATGCGCTAATTCATTTGCAAATGAAGATAACTCCTCCTTCCATTGATTTTGTTGTCATATGTTCTATATTGCTGGCTCCAATAGTGTATTTATTTCTATGCTAGTCTTAATAAGGAGTTTCTCCTAGACTAATGCGCTAATTCATATGTAAATTAAGATAACTCCTCCTCCCATTGATTTTGTTGTCATATGTTCTATATTGGTGGCTCCAATATTGTATTTATTTCTATGCTAGGCTTAATAAGGAGTTTCTCCTAGACTAATGCGCTAATTCATTTGTAAATGAAGATAACTCCTCCTCTGATTGATTTTTTTGTCATATGTTCTATATTGGTGCCTCCATTTATTGTATTTATTTCTATGCTAGGCTTAATAAGGAGTTTCTCCTAGACTAATGCGGTAATTCATTTGTAAATGAAGATAACTCCTCCTTCCATTGATTTTGTTGTCATATGTTCTATATTGCTGGCTCCAATAGTGTATTTATTTCTATGCTAGTCTTAATAAGGAGTTTCTCCTAGACTAATGCGCTAATTCATTTGTAAATGAAGATCACTCCTCCTCCCATTTATTTTGGTGTCATATGCTCTATATTGGTGGCTCCAATATTGTATTTATTTCTATGCTATGCTTAATAAGTAGTTTCTCCTAGACTAATGCGCTTATTCATTTGTAAATGAAGATAACTCCTCCTCCCATTGATTTTGTTGTCATATGTTCTATATTGGTGGCTCCAATATTGTATTTATTTCTATGCTAGGCTTAATAAGGAGTTTCTCCTAGATTAATGCGCTAATTCATTTGTAAATGAAGATAACCCCTCCTCCCATTGATTTTGTTGTCATATGTTCTATATTGGTGGCTCCAATATTGTATTTATTATTATGCTAGGCTTAATAAGGAGTTTCTTATAGACTAATGCGCTAATTCATTTGTAAATGAAGATAACTCCTCCTCCCATTGATTTTGTTGTCATATGTTCTATATTGGTGGCTCCAATATTGTATTTATTTCTATGCTAGGCTTAATAAGGAGTTTCTCCTAGAGTAATGCGCTAATACATTTGTAAATGAAGATAACTCCTCCTCTCATTGATTTTGTTGTCATATGTTCTATATTGGTGGCTCCAATATTGTATTTATTTCTATACTAGGCTTAATAAGGAGTTTCTCCTAGACTATTGCGCTAAATCATTTGTAAATGAAGATAACTCCTCCTCCCATTGATTTTTTTGTCATATGTTCTATATTGGTGCCTCCAATATTGTATTTATTTCTATGCTAGGCTTAATAAGGAGTTTCTCCTAGACTAATGCGCTAATTCATTTGTAAATGAAGATAACTCCTCCTTCCATTGATTTTGTTGTCATATGTTCTATATTGCTGGCTCCAATAGTGTATTTATTTCTATGCTAGTCTTAATAAGGAGTTTCTCCTAGACTAATGCGCTAATTCATATGTAAATTAAGATAACTCCTCCTCCCATTGATTTTGTTGTCATATGTTCTACATTAGCGGCATCAATATTGTATTTATTTCTATGCTACGCTTAATAAGGAATTTCTCCTAGACTAATGCGCTAATTCATATGTAAATTAAGATAACTCCTCCTCCCATTGATTTTGTTGTCATATGTTCTATATTGGTGGCTCCAATATTGTATTTATTATTATGCTAGGCTTAATAAGGAGTTTTTCCCAGACTAATGCGCTAATTCATTTGTAAATGAAGATAACTCCTCCTCCCAGTGATTTTGTCGTCATATGTTCTATATTGGTGGCTCCAATATTGTATTTATTTCTATGCTAGACTTAATAAGGAGTTTCTCCTAGAGTAATGCGCTAATTCATTTGTAAATGAAGATAACTCCTCCTCTCATTGATTTTGTTGTCATATGTTCTATATTGGTGGCTCCAATATTGTATTTATTTCTATGCTAGGCTTAATAAGGAGTTTCTCCTAGACTAATGCGCTAATTCATTTGTAAATGAAGATAACTCCTCCTCCCATTGATTTTGTTGTCATATGTTCTATATTAGTGGTTCCAATATTGTATTTATTTCTATGGTAGGCTTAATGAGTAGGTTCTCCTAGACTAATGCGCTAATTCATTTGTAAATGAAGATAAATCCTCCTCCCATTGATTGTGTTGTCATATATTCTATATTAGCGGCCCCAATATTGTATTTATTTCTATGCTAGGCTTAATAAGGTGTTTCTCCTAGACTAATGCGCTAATTCATTTGTAAATGAAGATAACTCCTCCTCCCATTGATTTTGTTGTCATATGTTCTATATTAGCGGCTCAAATATTGTATTTATTTATATGCTAGGCTTAATAATTAGTTTCTCCTAGACTAATACGCTAATTTATTTGTAAATGAAGATAACTCCTCCTCCCATTGATTTTGTCGTCATATGTTCTATATTAGCGGCTCCAATATTGCATTTATTTCTATGCTAGGCTTAATAAGGAGTTTCTCCGAGACTAATGCGATAATTCATTTGTAAATGAAGACAACTCCTCCTCCCATTGATTTTGTTGTCATATGTTCTATATTAGCGGCTCCAATATTATATTTATTTCTATGCTAGGCTTAATAAGGAGTTTCTCATAGACTAATGCGCTAATTCATTTGTAAATGAATATAACTCCTCCTCCCATTGATTTTGTTGTCATATGTTCTATATTGGTGGCTCCAATATTGTATTTATTTCTATGCTAGGCTTAATAAAGAGTTTCTCCTAGACTAATGCTCTAATTCATTTGTAAATAAAGATAACTCCTCCTCCTATTGATTTTGTTGTCATATGTTCTATATTAGCGGCTCCAAAATTGTATTTATTTCTATGCTAGGCTTAATCAGGAGTTTCTCATAGACTAATGCGCTAATTCATTTGTAAATGAATATAACTCCTCCTCCCATTGATTTTGTTGTCATATGTTCTATATTGGTGGCTCCAATATTGTATTTATTTCTATGCTAGGCTTAATAAGGAGTTTCTCCTAGACTATGCGCTAATTCATTTGTAAATGAAGTTAACTGATTCTCCCTTTGATTTTATTGTCATATGTTCTATATTGGTGGCTCCAATATTGTATTTATTTCTATGCTAGGCTTAATAATCCGTTACTTTTAGACTAATGCGCTAATTCATTTGTAAATGATGATAACTCCTCCACCCATTGATTTTGTTGTCATATGTTCTATATTGGTGGCTCCAATATTGTATTTATTTCTATGCTAGGCTTAATAAGGAGTTTCTCCTAGACTAATTCGCTAATTCATTTGTAAATGAAGATAACTCCTCCTCCCATTGATGTTTTTGTCATATGTTCTATATTAGCGGCTCCAATATTGTATTTATTTCTATGCTAGGCTTAATAAGGAGTTTCTCCTAGACTAATGCGCTAATTCATTTGTAAATGAAGATAACTACTCCTCCCATTGATTTTGTTGTCATATGTTCTATATTGGTGGCTCCAATATTGTATTTATTTCTATGCTAGGCTTAATAAGGAGTTTCTCCTAGACTAATGCGCTAATTCATTTGTAAATGAAGATAACTCCTCCTCCCATTGATTTTGTTGTCATATGTTGTATATTACCGGCTCCAATATTGTATTTATTTCTCTGCTAGGCTTAATAAGTAGTTTCTCCTAGACTAATGCGCTAATTCATTTGTAAATGATGATAACTACTCCTCCCATTGATTTTGTTGTCATATGTTCTATATTAGCGGGTCCAATATTGTATTTATTTCCAATGAGCTAATTCATTGAAACGTCTATCTCTCCAGGGAATTCCTTTGTAAATGAAGATAACTCCTCCTCACATTGATTTTGTTGTCATATGTTCTATAGTAGCGGCTCCAATATTGTATTTATTTCTATGCTAAGCTTAATAAGGAGTTTCTCCTAGATTAATGCGCTAATTCATTTGTAAATGAAGATAACTACTCCTCCCATTGATTTTGTTGTCATATGTTCTATATTAGCGGGTCCAATATTGTATTTATTTCCAATGAGCTAATTCATTGAAACGTCTATCTCTCCAGGGAATTCCTTTGTAAATGAAGATAACTCCTCCTCACATTGATTTTGTTGTCATATGTTCTATAGTAGCGGCTCCAATATTGTATTTATTTCTATGCTAAGCTTAATAAGGAGTTTCTCCTAGACTAATGCGCTAATTCATTTGTAAATGAAGATAATTCCTCCTCCCATTGATTTTGTTGTCATATGTTCTATATTGGTGGCTCCAATATTGTATTTATTTCTATGCTAGGCTTAATAAGGAGTTTCTCCTAGACTATGCGCTAATTCATTTGTAAATGAAGATAACTCCTCCTCCCATTGATTTTGTTGTCATATGTTCTATATTGGTGGCTCCAATATTGTATTTATTTCTATGCTAGGCTTAATAAGGAGTTTCTCCTAGACTAATGCGCTAATTCATTTGTAAATAAAGATAACTCCTCCTCCCATTGACTTTGTTGTCATATGTTCCATATTAGCGGCTCCAATATTGTATTTATTTCTATGCTAGGCTTAATAAGGAGTTTCTCCTAGACTAATGCGCTAATTCATTTGTAAATGAAGATAACTCCTCCTCCCATTGATGTTGTTGTCATATGTTCTATATTAGCGGCTCCAATATTGTATTTATTTCTATGCTAGGCTTAATAATCCGTTACTTTTAGACTAATGCGCTAATTCATTTGTAAATGAAGATAACTCCTCCTCCCATTGATTTTGTTGTCATATGTTCTATATTAGCGGCTCCAATATTGTATTTACTTCTATGCTAGGCTTAATAAGGAGTTTCTCCTAGACTAATGCGCTAATTCATTTGTAAATGAAGATAACTCCTCCTCCCATTGATTTTGTTATCATATGTTCTATATTGGTGGCTCCAATATTGTATTTATTTCTATGCTAGGCTTAATAAGGAGTTTCTCCTAGACTAATGCGCTAATTCATTTGTAAATGAAGATAACTCCTCCTCCCATTGATTTTGTTTTCATATGTTCTATATTACCGGCTCCAATATTGTATTTATTTCTCTGCTAGGCTTAATAAGTAGTTTCTCCTAGACTAATGCGCTAATTCATTTGTAAATGATGATAACTCCTCCTCCCATTGATTTTGTTGTCATATGTTCTATATTGGTGGCTCCAATAAGGAGTTTCTCCTAGACTAATGCGCTAATTCATTTGTAAATAAAGATAACTCCTCCTCCCATTGACTTTGTTGTCATATGTTCCATATTAGCGGCTCCAATATTGTATTTATTTCTATGCTAGGCTTAATAAGGAGTTTCTCCTAGACTAATGCGCTAATTCATTTGTAAATGAAGATAACTCCTCCTCCAATTGATTTTGTTGTCATTGGTGGCTCCAATATGGTGATTTTGTTGTCATTGGTGGCTCCAAGATTGTATATCTTTCTATGCTGGGCTTAATAAGGAGTTTCTCCTTGACTAATGCGTTAATTCATTTGTAAATGAATATAACTCCTCCTCCCATTGATTTTGTTGTCATATGTTCTATATTAGCGGGTCCAATATTGTATTTATTTCCATCGAGCTAATTCATTGAAACGTCTAACTCTCCAGTGAATTCCTTTGTAAATGAAGATAACTCCTCCTCCCATTGATTTTGTTGTCATATGTTCTATAGTAGCGGCTCCAATATTGAATTTATTTCTATGCTAGTCTTAATAAGGTGTTTCTCCTAGACTAATGCGCTAATTCATTTGTAAATGAAGATAACTCCTCGTTCCATTGATTTTGTTGTCATATGTTCTATATTGGTGGCTCCAATATTATATTTATTTCTATGCTAGGCTTAATACGGAGTTTCTCCTAGACTAATGCGCTAATTCATTTGTAAATGAAGATAACTCCTCCTCCAATTGATTTTGTTGTCATTGGTGGCTCCAATATGGTGATTTTGTTGTCATTGGTCGCTCCAAGATTGTATTTCTTTCTATGCTAGGCTTAATTAAGTGTTTCTCCTAGACTAATGCGCTAATTCATTTGTAAATGAAGATAACTCCTCCTCCCATTGATTTTGTTGTCATATGTTCTATATTGGTGGCTCCAATATTGTATTTATTTCTATGCTAGGCTTAATAAGGAGTTTCTCCTAGACTAATGCGCTAATTCATTTGTAAATGAAGATAACTCCTCCTCCAATTGATTTTGTTGTCATTGGTGGCTCCAATATGGTGATTTTGTTGTCATTGGTGGCTCCAAGATTGTATATCTTTCTATGCTAGGCTTAATAAGGAGTTTCTCCTTGACTAATGCGTTAATTCATTTGTAAATGAAGATAACTCCTCCTCCCATTGATTTTGTTGTCATATGTTCTATATTAGCGGGTCTAATATTGTATTTATTTCCATCGAGCTAATTCATTGAAACGTCTAACTCTCCAGTGAATTCCTTTGTAAATGAAGATAACTCCTCCTCCCATTGATTTTGTTGTCATATGTTCTATAGTAGCGGCTCCAATATTGAATTTATTTCTATGCTAGTCTTAATAAGGTGTTTCTCCTAGACTAATGCGCTAATTCATTTGTAAATGAAGATAACTCCTCGTTCCATTGATTTTGTTGTCATATGTTCTATATTGGTGGCTCCAATATTGTATTTATTTCTATGCTAGGCTTAATACGGAGTTTCTCCTAGACTAATGCGCTAATTCATTTGTAAATGAAGATAACTCCTCCTCCAATTGATTTTATTGTCATTGGTGGCTCCAATATGGTGATTTTGTTGTCATTGGTCGCTCCAAGATTGTATTTCTTTCTATGCTAGGCTTAATTAAGTGTTTCTCCTAGACTAATGCGCTAATTCATTTGTAAATGAAGATAACTCCTCCTCCCATTGATTTTGTTGTCATATGTTCTATATTAGCGGCTCCAATATTATATTTATTTCTATGCTCGGCTTAATAAGGAGGTTCTCCTAGACTAATGCGCTAATTCATTTGTAAATGAAGATAACTCCTCCTCCCATTGATTTTGTTGTCATATGTTCTATATTGGTGGCTCCAATATTGTATTTATTTCTATGCTAGGCTTAATAAGGAGTTTCTCCTAGACTAATGCGCTCATTCATTTGTAAATGAATATAACTCCTCCTCCCATTGATTTTGTTGTCATATGTTCTATATTAGCGGCTGCAATATTGTATTTATTTCTATGCTAGGCTTAATAAGGTGTTTCTCCTAGACTAATGCGCTAATTCATTTGTAAATGAAGATAACTCCTCCTCCAATTGATTTTGTTGTCATATGTTCTATATTAGCGGCTCCAATATTGTATTTATTTCTATGCTATGCTCAATAAGGAGTTTCTCCTAGACTAATGCGCTAATTCATTTGTAAATGAAGATAACTGCTCCTCCCATTGATTTTGTTGTCATATGTTCTATATTGGTGGCTCCAATATTGTATTTATTTCTATGCTAGGCTTAAGAAGGAATTTCTCCTAGACTAATGCGCTAATTCATTTGTAAATGAAGATAACTCCTCCTCCCATTGATTTTGTTGTCATATGTTCTATATTGGTGGCTCCAATATTGTATTTATTTCTATGCTAGGCTTAATAAGGAGTTTCTCCTAGACTAATGCGCTAATTCATTTGTAAATGAACATAACTCCCCCTCCCATTGATTTTGTTGTCATATGTTCTATATTGGTGGCTCAAATATTGTATTTATTTCTATGCTAGGCTTAATAAGGAGTTTCTCCTAGACTAATGCGCTAATACATTTGTAAATGAAGATAACTCCTCCTCCCATTGATTTTGTTGTCATATGTTCTATATTGGTGGCTCCAATATTGTATTTATTTCTATGCTAGGCTTAATAAGGAGTTTCTCCTAGACTAATGCGCTCATTCATTTGTAAATGAAGATAACTCCTTCTCCCATTGTTTTTGTTGTCATATGTTCTATATTAGCGGCTGCAATATTGTATTTAATTCTATGCTAGGCTTAATAAGGTGTTTCTCCTAGACTAATGCGCTAATTCATTTGTAAATGAAGATAACTCCTCCTCCAATTGATTTTGTTGTCATATGTTCTATATTAGCGGCTCCAATATTGTATTTATTTCTATGCTATGCTCAATAAGGAGTTTCTCCTAGACCAATGCGCTAATTCATTTGTAAATGAAGATAACTGCTCCTCCCATTGATTTTGTTGTCATATGTTCTATATTGGTGGCTCCAATATTGTATTTATTTCTATGCTAGGCTTAAGAAGGAATTTCTCCTAGACTAATGCGCTAATTCATTTGTAAATGAAGATAACTCCTCCTCCCATTGATTTTGTTGTCATATGTTCTATATTGGTGGCTCCAATATTGTATTTATTTCTATGCTAGGCTTAATAAGGAGTTTCTCCTAGACTAATGCGCTAATTCATTTGTAAATGAAGATAACTCCCCCTCCCATTGATTTTGTTGTCATATGTTCTATATTAGCGGCTCCAATATTGTATTTATTTCTATGCTAGGCTTAATAAGAAGTTTCTCCTAGAGTAATGCGCTAATTCATTTGTAAATCAAGATAACTCCTACTCCCATTGATTTGTTGTCATATGTTCTATATTAGCGGCTCCAATATTGTATTTATTTCTATGCTAGGCTTAATAATGAGGTTCTCCTAGACTAATGCGCTAATTCGGTGCTGAATGGTGCGGTACGCAGGGTGTTGGGCAGCGGGGTGAGCTCCCACTGTTCTTATAAAATGACTCCTGATGGCTAGTGTAATTTTACACCTCTGCCGCACAAACTCCCTACCCTGCGTCCACGTCGCGGCACTGGCTCCACTAAACGGGCAAGGGTGTGAAAGCGAGTGTTCGGCGCTTTAAAACCGTTCAATGCTCCCTGCAAATCCAGATCGCGTCTGTTCCGGCATCCGGCGGCCCCTGGTGGCGGTGACCTCTGCGTCTGCGGGTAACCTGCGGCAAGTCCTCGTCGTCAATGCGGGGTAGGGCTGGGGACCGTACCACACCATCCGCTTTTTCTCCTTGAATCATCCCTTATGATTATGATTATGATTATTAATGTCTCTCACAGTTATACCGACTCAAGCTACGGCGTACCCGGTAGGCGACGCGCCTGTCCTCAACGGTTTGACGGGGCAGGTGTTAAATCAGCAAGTCAGACTACTTCCACGCAGGCGTTCGTCTTACTTCGCCTGCTGGAATGTGCGCACGCTGCGGGATACTGGAGTGCAAGCTCTAACCATGCGTGCGCTGTACAACTATGGAGTTGAAGTTGCATGCCTCTCAGAGGTCCGCGTCCCTGACTCCGGACACTCCACAATCAAGGTCCCGGGGGTCGACAGGAACTTTCATCTCTAACACAGCGGCGTGTCGGACAACACGGGGCGCCAGGGCGTAGCCATCGCCTTGGCAGAATCGGCAAATGCGGCTCTCTTGGAGTGGGAGCCAATTTCTCCGCGCCTCGCCAGGATTCGGCTGAAGGGCCACATCACAAACATCTCCGTGGTGGCCATGTATGCGCCCACCCTTGATGCAGACGATGCCACCAGGGATGCGTTCTACAGCCGGCTCCAGCAGGTCTTCCGAGGGGTTCCTCGCCGCGACATGCTGATTGTCGCGGGTGATTGGAATGCGAGCACGGGGCCAGGCGACGATACATCCAGACATATCCTCGGTCGGTTTGCTTTGGGGACCCGATGTGACAACGGCGACCGCCTCGTCAACTTTGCGGCCGCAAACCGCCTGGTGGTCAGCAACACACGTTTCGACCACCCGCGCAGACACCTGGCGACCTGGAACTCAAACGACGGTCACACGCAGAACCAGATAGACTACGTCCTAGTGCGGTCCCGTTGGGCCAGCTGCGTGCTTGACTGTCGGGCGTATAGAGGAGCAGAAACCGGGAGTGCAAACGGCTCCGACCACGTTCTTGTCCGTGCAAAACTTCGTCTTCGCCTGAAGCGTCTTCCTCCGCGGCAACCAGCCCGCCGGTTTGATGTATCAAAACTCAAATCGGTGGTTGCTGAGCCTTTTCGTGTTGAGCTGCGGAACCGTTTTGACGGCCTCATCTTGGACGAGGAGGCACCTCCAGAAGCGGAATGGAGCGCGCTAAAGACAGAGGTTACAAACGCAGCTAAGGCCCATTTGGGCTACACCCGCCGTCGGCACCGCGATTGGATCTCCGCGGGGACGATTGATCTGGCCGAACGAGCACGGCGTGCGCGACTGACACAATCCACACACTACCGCGAGCTACGGCGCAGAACGGCGCAAGCAGTCCGCAACGACCGCAACGCGTACTGGCGGAGAGTGGCGGAAGAAACGGAACAGGCCTCAGCCAATGGTGATACCAGAAAGCTGTACCGTCTTCTCAACCGGGTCAGCCGTCCATCGCGGGGCGCGAGCGATACTCTCGTCGATGCAGCAGGCAATACGATCGCCGATATGTCAGCCCGGCTTGACAGGTGGCAAGAGCATTTTAGTGCTCTGCTTAACCATGATCCAGCACCAACCCCTGTCCATGCCAGCACATCTGCAGCAACAACGTATGCCTGCAACACGGATCCACCGACGCCAGATGAAGTTCGCGCGGCTCTCTTTCAGCTGAAGAACAACAGGGCCCCCGGTGAAGATGGCCTTCCAGTTGAAATCTTCAAAAGCTGTTCCGAGGTGATGGTGCCATGGTTACACCGCCTCCTGATGAAGATCTGGAACACAGAGGTCGTCCCCGCTGACTGGAGAGAGGCAGTGCTTCTCCCCTTCTTCAAAAAAGGCGACAAACGAGTATGTAGCAACTACCGCGGAATCAGCCTGATAAATATATCGGCCAAACTGTTCACAGTCCTGCTACTGAAGCGCTTCCAACTCGCTCGCGACCACCGTACCCGCCCAAGCCAGGCTGGTTTCCGTCCGGGTAGAGGGTGCTCTGACCAGGTCTTTTGTCTACGCCGGATACTGGAGACGCGCTGGTCTTACCAACAACCGACGGTGCTCTGTTTCATCGATTTTGCAGCGGCCTTCGACTCGGTGGACCGCAGCGCTCTGTGGACTATCATGCGGGACGATGGCATTCCGCCAAAGCTGCTGCGTCTGATTCCGGCCTACTACCGGGAGACGAGGACACGTGTTCGTGCTTACGGTGCTGAGACCGGGGCGTTTGAGGTCCGCACTGGTGTGCGACAGAGATGCGCGCTCTCCCCGACGCTCTTCAACTACGCTATCGACTGGATTCTCATGAGCGCCCTTCAAGGCTTCACTGGGGTTCGGGTGGGCCGCGACTTGGCCGTGACCGACCTGGCGTACGCTGAAGACATTGTCCTTCTTGGTGACAGCATCGAGGAGGTGCAGGCGGCCGTCAGCCGAGTGCATACCAGCGCGTGCGCGGTCGGCATGCGCATCAATACTGCTAAGACGAAGGTGATGACGGCGCTGTTGCCTCCAGAGGCCCAACAACCCATCCTGCTCGACGGAACACCCCTGGAGATGGTGGACCACTTCATCTATCTGGGCTCGTCTTTTGTCCCGAACGGCCAGGGTGGCGATGAGATCGGGCGTCGCATCAACCTTGCGAGGGCCGCCTTCAACCGCCTCCAGAAGTGTCTCTGGTCAAGGCGGGAGATCGCCCTGCGTACAAAGAGCCGCGTCTACCAAGCTGTTGTGCGATCCATCTTGCTGTATGGCTGCGAGACGTGGCCGGTGCGCGTAGCGGACCTCAAGAGGGTGGAGGTCTTCGACAATGACTGTCTCCGGCGCATCCTGCGTTTCCGGCGGATTGATCGGGTGCGGACATCGACCCTTCGTCAAACATGCCGTCTTCAACCGATACCGGCTGCTCTCCGACTCCGTCGACTGCGTTGGTTCGGCCATGCTGCGCGCTGTCCTCCGGGTGAGCTGATTCGCGACTGCCTCTTCCCGAGGCCCCTACCGGGCTGGCGCAAGCGTGCAGGGGTTCAGCTGAGGACGTGGGCAGCCACGCTGTAGGGGGACATGGAGCCGATCTCGGGCCCAAATGTCGTGGGATTTCGGAGGTGGAACCGGGACTGGGCAGAGATCGGAGTGGAGCTGGCTCAAGATCGCCGATCGTGGGCCGCCGCTGGGAGAGACGCTTCAAATGTTCTTGGGGATGCCGGCTCAACCCGTCCTGAGTGAATGCCGCTAAAATGCAATACAATACAAATAAATGCGCTAATTCATTTGTAAATGAAGATAACTCCTCCTCCCATTGATTTTGTTGTCATATGTTATATATTGGTGGCTCCAATATTGTGTATATTTCTATGCTAGTCTTAATAAGGAGTTTCTCCTAGACTAATGCGCTAATTCATTTGTAAATGAAGATAACTCCTCCTCCCATTGATTTTGTTGTCATATGTTCTATATTGGTGGCTCCAATATTGTATTTATTTCTATGCTAGGCTTAATAATGAGGTTCTCCAAGACTAATGATCTAAATCATTTGTAAATGAAGATAACTCCTCCTCCCATTGATTTTGTTGTCATATGTTCTATATTAGGGGCTCCAATATTGTATTTATTTCTATGCTAGGCTTAATAAGGAGTTTCTCCTAGACTAATGCGCTAATTCCTTTGTAAATGAAGATAACTCCTCCTCCCATTGATTTTGTTGTCATATGTCTATATTGGTGGCTCCAATATTGTATTTATTTCTATGCTATGCTTAATAAGAAGTTTCTCCTAGACTAATGCGCTAATTCATTTGTAAATGAAGATAACTCCTCCTCCCATTGATTTTGATGTCATATGTTCTATAATGGTGGCTCCAATATTGTATTTCTTGCTATGCTAGGCTTAATAAGGAGTTTCTCCTAGACTAATGCGCTAATTCATATGTAAATGAAGATAACTCCTCCTCCCATTGATTTTGTTGTCATATGTTCTATATTGGTGGCTCCAATATTGTATTTATTTCTATGCTAGGCTTAATAAGGAGTTTCTCCTAGACTAATGCGCTAATTCATTTGTAAATGAAGATAACTCCTCCTCCCATTGATTTTGTTGTCATATGTTCTATATTGGTGGCTCCAATATTGTATTTATTTCTATGCTAGGCTTAATAAGGAGTTTCTCCTAGACTAATGTGCTAATTCATTTGTAAATGAAGATAACTCCTCCTCCCATTGATTTTGTTGTCATATGTTCTATATTAGCGGCTCCAATATTGTATTTATTTCTATGCTAGGCTTAATAAGGAGTTTCTCCTAGACTAATGCGCTAATTCATTTGTCAATGAAGATAACTCCTCCTCCCATTGATTTTTTTGTCATATGTTCTATATTGGCGGCTCCAATATTGGATTTATTTTTATGTTAGGCTTAATAAGGAGTTTCTCCTAGACTAATGCGCTAATTCATTTGTAAATGAAGACAACTCCTACTCCCATTGATTTGTTGTCATATGTTCTAATTAGCGGCTCCAACATTGTATTTATTTCTATGCTAGGCTTAATAATGAGGGTCTTCTAGACTAATGCGCTAATACATTTGTAAATGAAGATAACTCCTCCTCCCATTGATTTTGTTGTCATATGTTATATATTGGTGGCTCCAATATTGTACATATTTCTATGCTAGTCTTAATAAGGAGTTTCTCCTAGACTAATGCGCTAATTCATATGTAAATGAAGATAACTCCTCCTCCCATTGATTTTGTTGTCATATGTTCTATATTGTTGGTTCCAATATTGTATTTATTTCTATGCTAGGCTTAATAATGACGTTCTCCTAGACTAATGCGCAAATTCATTTGTAAATGAAGATAACTCCTCCTCCCATTGATTTTGTTGTCATATGTTCTATAATAGGGGCTCCAATATTGTATTTATTTCTATGCTAGGCTTAATAAGGAGTTTCTCCTAGACTAATGCGCTAATTCATTTGTAAATAAAGATAACACCTCCTCCCATTGATTTAGTTGTCGTATGTTCTATATTGGTGGCTCCAATATTGTATTTATTTCTATGCTAGGCTTAATAAGGAGTTTCTCCTAGACTAATGCGCTAATTCATTTGTCAATGAAGATAACTCCTCCTCCCATTGATTTTTTTGTCATATGTTCTATATTAGCGGCTCCAATATTGTATTTATTTCTATGCTAGACTTAATAAGGAGTTTCTCCTAGACTAATGCGATAATTCATTGTAAATGAAGATAACTCCTCTTCCCATTGATTTTGTTGTCATATGTTATATATTGGTGGCTCCAATATTGTATTCATTTCTATGCTAGGCTTAAGAAGGAGTTTCTCCTACACTAATGCGCTAATTCATTTGTAAATGAAGATAACTCCTGCTCCCATTGATTTTGTTGTCATATGTTCTATATTAGGGTCTCCAATATTGTATTTATTTCTATGCTAGGTTTAATAAGGAGTTTCTCCTAGACTAATGCGCTAATTCATTTGTAAATGAGGATAACTACCCCACCCATAGATTTTGTTGTCATATGTTCTATATTAGCGGCACCAATATTGTATTTATTTCTATGCTAGGCTTAATAAGGAGTTTCACTTAGACTAATGCGCTAATTCATATGTAAATGAAGATAACTCCTCCTCCCATTGATTTTGTTGTCATATGTTCTATATTGGTGGCTCCAATATTGTATTTATTTCTATGCTAGGCTTAATAAGGAGTTTCTCCTAGACTAATGCGATAATTCATTTGCAAATGAAGATAACTCCTCCTCCGATTGATTTTGTTGTCATATGTTGTATATTGGTGGCTCCAATATTGTATTTATTTCTATGCTAGGCTTAATAAGTAGTTTCTCCTAGACTAATGCGCTAATTCATTTGTAAATGAAGATAACTACTCCTACCATTGATTTTGTTGTCAGATGTTCTATATTAGTGGCTCCAATATTGTATTTATTTCTATGCTAGGCTTAATAAGGAGTTTCTCCTAGACTAATGCGCTAATTCATTTGTAAATGAAGATAACTCCTCCTCCCATTGATTTTGCTGTCATATGTTCTATATTGGTGGCTCCAATATTGTATTTATTTCTATGCTAGGCTTAATACGGAGTTTCTCCTAGACTAATGCGCTAATTCATTTGTAAATGTAGATAACTCCTCCTCCCATTGATTTTGTTGTCATATGTTATATATTGGTGGCTCCAATATTGTATTTATTACTATGCTAGGCTTAATAAGGAGTTTCTCCTAGACTAATGCGCTAATTCATTTGTAAATGAAGATAACTCCTCCTCCCATTGATTTTGTTGTCATATGTTCTATATTGGTGGCTCCAATATTGTATTTATTTCTATGCTAGGCTTAATAAGGAGTTTCTCCAAGACTAATGCGCTAATTCATTTGTAAATGAAGATAACTCCTCCTCCCATTGATTTTGTTGTCATATGTGCTATATTAGCGGCTCCAATATTGTATTTATTTCTATGCTAGGCTTAATAATGAGTTTCTCCTAGACTAATGCGCTAATTCATTTGTAAATGAAGATAACTCCTCCTCCCATTGATTTTTTTGTCATATGTTCTATATTGGTGGCTCCAATATTGTATTTATTTCTATGCCAGGCTTAATAAGGAGTTTCTCCAAGAATAATGCGCTAATTCATTTGTAAATGAAGATAACTCCTCCTCCCATTGATTTTGTTGTCATACATTCTATATTAGCGGCTCCAATATTGTATTTATTTCTATGCTAGGCTTAATAAGGAGTTTCTCCTAGATTAATGCGCTAATTCATTTGTAAATGAAGATAACTACCCCACCCATAGATTTAGTTGTCATATGTTCTATATTAGCGGCTCCAATATTGTATTTATTTCTATGCTAGGCTTAATAAGGAGTTTCTCCTAGACTAATGCGCTAATTCATTTGTAAATTAAGATAACTCCTCCTCCCATTAATTTTGTTGTCATATGTTCTATATTAGCGGCTCCAATAATGTATTTATTTTTATGCTAGGCTTAATAAGGAGTTTCTCCAAGACTAATGCGCTAATTCATTTGTAAATGAAGATAACTCATCCTCCCATTGATTTTGTTGTCATATGTTCTATATTGGTGGCTCCAATATTGTATTTATTTCTATGCTAGGCTTAATAAGGAGTTTCTCCTAGACTAATGCGCTAATTCATTTGTAAATGAAGATAACTCATCCTCCCATTGATTTTGTTGTCATATGTTCTATATTAGCGGCTCCAATAATGTATTTATTTTTATGCTAGGCTTAATAAGGAGTTTCTCCAAGACTATTGCGCTAATTCATTTTAAATGAAGATAACTCCTCCTCCCATTGATTTTGTTGTCATATGTTCTATAATAGGGGTTCCAATATTGTATTTATTTCTATGCTAGGCTTAATAAGGAGTTTCTCCTAGACTAATGCGCTAATTCATTTGTAAATGAGTATAACTACCCCACCCATAGATTTTGTTGTCATATGTTCTATATTAGCGGCACCAATATTGTATTTATTTCTATGCTAGGCTTAATAAGGAGTTTCTCTTAGACTAATGCGCCAATTCATTTTAAATGAAGAGAACTCCTCCTCCCATTGATTTTGTTGTCATACGTTGTATATTGGTGGCTCCAATATTGTATTTATTTATATGCTAGGCTTAATAAGTAGTTTCTCCAAGACTAATGCGCTAATTCATTTGTAAATGAAGATAACTACACCTACCATTGACTTTGTTGTCATATGTTCTATATTAGTGGCTCCAATATTGTATTTATTTCTATGCTAGGTGTAATAAGCAGTTTCTCCGAGACTAATGCGCTAATTCATTTGTAAATGAAGATAACTCCTCCTCCCATTGATTTTGTTGTCATATGTTCTATATTGGTGGCTCCAATATTGTATTTATTTCTATGCTAGGCTTAATAAGGAGTTTCTCTAAGACTAATGCGCTAATTCATTTGTAAATGAAGATAACTCCTCCTCCCATTGATTTTGTTGTCATATGTTCTATATTAGCGGCTCCAATATTGTGTTTATATCTATGCTAGGCATAATAAGAAGTTTCTCTTAGACTAATGCGCTATTTCATTTGTAAATGAAGATAAATCTACTACCATTGATTTTTTTGTCATATGTTCTATATTGGTGGCTCCAATATTGTATTTATTTCTATGCTAGGCTTAATAAGGAGTTTCTCCTAGACTAATGCGATAATTCATTTGCAAATGAAGATAACTCCTCCTCCGATTGATTTTGTTGTCATATGTTGTATATTGGTGGCTCCAATATTGTATTTATTTCTATGCTAGGCTTAATAAGTAGTTTCTCCTAGACTAATGCGCTAATTCATTTGTAAATGAAGATAACTACTCCTACCATTGATTTTGTTGTCAGATGTTCTATATTAGTGGCTCCAATATTGTATTTATTTCTATGCTAGGCTTAATAAGGAGTTTCTCCTAGACTAATGCGCTAATTCATTTGTAAATGAAGATAACTCCTCCTCCCATTGATTTTGTTGTCATATGTTCTATATTGGTGGCTCCAATATTGTATTTATTTCTATGCTAGGCTTAATACGGAGTTTCTCCTAGACTAATGCGCTAATTCATTTGTAAATGTAGATAACTCCTCCTCCCATTGATTTTGTTGTCATATGATATATATTGGTGGCTCCAATATTGTATTTATTACTATGCTAGGCTTAATAAGGAGTTTCTCCTAGACTAATGCGCTAATTCATTTGTAAATGAAGATAACTCCTCCTCCCATTGATTTTGTTGTCATATGTTCTATATTGGTGGCTCCAATATTGTATTTATTTCTATGCTAGGCTTAATAAGGAGTTTCTCCAAGACTAATGCGCTAATTCATTTGTAAATGAAGATAACTCCTCCTCCCATTGATTTTGTTGTCATATGTGCTATATTAGCGGCTCCAATATTGTATTCATTTCTATGCTAGGCTTAATAATGAGTTTCTCCTAGACTAATGCTCTAATTCATTTGTAAATGAAGATAACTCTTCCTCCCATTGATTTTGTTGTCATATGTTCTATATTGGTGGCTCCAATATTGTATCTATTTCTATGCGAGGCTTAATAAGGAGTTTCTCCTAGACTAATGCGCTAATTCATTTGTAAATGAAGATAACTCCTCCTCCCATTGATTTTGTTGTCATATGTTCTATATTTCCGGCACAATATTGTATTTATTTCTATGCTAGGATGAATAAGGAGTTTCTCCCAGACTAATGCGCTAATTCATTTGTAAATGAAGATAACTCCTCCTCCCAGTGATTTTGTCGTCATATGTTCTATATTGGTGGCTCCAATATTGTATTTATTTCTATGCTAGGCTTAATAAGGAGTTTCTCCTAGACTAATGCGCTAATTCATTTGTAAATGAAGCTAACTCCTCCTCCCAATGATTTTGTTGTCATATGTTCTATATTAGCGGCTCCAATATTGTATTTATTTCTATGCTAGGCTTAATGAGGAGTTTCTCCTATACTAATGCGCTAATTCATTTGTAAATGAAGATAACTCCTCCTCCCATTGATTTTGTTGTCATATGTTCTATATTAGCGGCACCAATATTGTATTTATTTCTATGCTAGGCTTAATAAGGAGTTTCTCCTAGACTAATGCGCTAATTCATTTGTAAATTAAGATAACTCCTCCTCCCATTAATTTTGTTGTCATATGTTCTATATTAGCGGCTCCAATAATGTATTTATTTTTATGCTAGGCTTAATAAGGAGTTTCTCCAAGACTAATGCGCTAATTCATTTGTAAATGAAGATAACTCCTCCTCCGATTGATTTTGTTGTCATATGTTCTATATTGGTGGCTCCAATATTGTATTTATTTCTATGCTAGGCTTAATAAGGAGTTTCTCCTAGACTAATGCGCTAATTCATTTGTAAATGAAGATAACTCATCCTCCCAATGATTTTGTTGTCATATGTTCTATATTAGCGGCTCCAATATTGTATTTATTTCTATGCTAGGCTTAATTAGGAGTTTCTCCTATACTAATGCGCTAATTCATTTGTAAATGAGTATAACTACCCCACCCATAGATTTTGTTGTCATATGTTCTATATTAGCGGCACCAATATTGTATTTATTTCTATGCTAGGCTTAATAAAGAGTTTCTCTTAGACTAATGCGCCAATTCATTTGTAAATGAAGATAACTCCTCCTCCCATTGATTTTGTTGTCATATGTTGTATATTGGTGGCTCCAATATTGTATTTATTTATATGCTAGGCTTAATAAGTAGTTTCTCCAAGACTAATGCGCTAATTCATTTGTAAATGAAGATAACTACACCTACCATTGACTTTGTTGTCATATGTTCTATATTAGTGGTTCCAATATTGTATTTATTTCTATGCTAGGTGTAATAAGCAGTTTCTCCGAGACTAATGCGCTAATTCATTTGTAAATGAAGATAACTCCTCCTCCCATTGATTTTGTTGTCATATGTTCTATATTGGTGGCTCCAATATTGTATTTATTTCTATGCTAGGCTTAATAACGAGTTTCTCCTAGACTAATGCGCTAATTCATTTGTAAATGAAGATAACTCCTCCTCCCATTGATTTTGTTGTCATATGTGCTATATTAGCGGCTCCAATATTGTATTTATTTCTATGCTAGGCTTAATAAGGAGTTTCTCCTAGACTAATGCGCTAATTCATTTGTAAGTGAAGATAACTCCTACTACCATTGATTTTTTTGTCATATGTTCTATATTGGTGGCTCCAATATTGTATTTATTTCTATGCTAGGCTTAATAAGGAGTTTCTCGAAGACTAATGCGCTAATTCATTTGTAAATGAAGATAACTCCTCCTCCCATTGATTTTGTTGTCATATGTTCTATATTAGCGGCTCCAATATTGTATTTATTTCTATGCTAGGCTTAATAAGGAGTTTCTCTAAGACTAATGCGCTAATTCATTTGTAAATGAAGATAACTCCTCCTCCCATTGATTTTGTTGTCATATGTTCTATATTAGCGGCTCCAATATTGTGTTTATATCTATGCTAGGCTTAATATGAAGTTTCTCTTAGACTAATGCGCTATTTCATTTGTAAATGAAGATAAATCTTCCTCCTATTGATTTTGTTGTCATATGTTCTATATTAGCGGCTCCAATACTGTATTTATTTCTATTCTAGGCTTAATAAGGAGTTTCTCCTAGACTAATGCGCTAATTCATTTGTAAATGAAGATAACTCCTCCTCCCATTGATTTTGTTGTCATATGTCCTATATTAGCGGCTCCAATAATGTATTTATTTTTATGCTAGGCTTAATAAGGAGTTTCTCCAAGACTAATGCGCTAATTCATTTGTAAATGAAGATAACTCCTCCTCCGATTGATTTTGTTGTCATATGTTCTATATTGGTGGCTCCAATATTGTATTTATTTCTATGCTAGGCTTAATAAGGAGTTTCTCCTAGACTAATGCGCTAATTCATTTGTAAATGAAGCTAACTCCTCCTCCGAATGATTTTGTTGTCATATGTTCTATATTAGCGGCTCCAATATTGTATTTATTTCTATGCTAGGCTTAATAAGGAGTTTCTCCTATACTAATGCGCTAATTCATTTGTAAATGAAGATAACTCCTCCTCCCATTGATTTTGTTGTCATATGTTCTATATTAGCGGCACCAATATTGTATTTATTTCTATGCTAGGCTTAATAAGGAGTTTCTCCTAGACTAATGCGCTAATTCATTTGTAAATTAAGATAACTCCTCCTCCCATTAATTTTGTTGTCATATGTTCTATATTAGCGGCTCCAATAATGTATTTATTTTTATGCTAGGCTTAATAAGGAGTTTCTCCAAGACTAATGCGCTAATTCATTTGTAAATGAAGATAACTCCTCCTCCGATTGATTTTGTTGTCATATGTTCTATATTGGTGGCTCCAATATTGTATTTATTTCTATGCTAGGCTTAATAAGGAGTTTCTCCTAGACTAATGCGCTAATTCATTTGTAAATGAAGATAACTCATCCTCCCAATGATTTTGTTGTCATATGTTCTATATTAGCGGCTCCAATATTGTATTTATTTCTATGCTAGGCTTAATTAGGAGTTTCTCCTATACTAATGCGCTAATTTATTTGTAAATGAGTATAACTACCCCACCCATAGATTTTGTTGTCATATGTTCTATATTAGCGGCACCAATATTGTATTTATTTCTATGCTAGGCTTAATAAGGAGTTTCTCTTAGACTAATGCGCCAATTCATTTGTAAATGAAGATAACTCCTCCTCCCATTGATTTTGTTGTCATATGTTGTATATTGGTGGCTCCAATATTGTATTTATTTATATGCTAGGCTTAATAAGTAGTTTCTCCAAGACTAATGCGCTAATTCATTTGTAAATGAAGATAACTACACCTACCATTGACTTTGTTGTCATATGTTCTATATTAGTGGCTCCAATATTGTATTTATTTCTATGCTAGGTGTAATAAGCAGTTTCTCCGAGACTAATGCGCTAATTCATTTGTAAATGAAGATAACTCCTCCTCCCATTGATTTTGTTGTCATATGTTCTATATTGGTGGCTCCAATATTGTATTTATTTCTATGCTAGGCTTAATAAGGAGTTTCTCCTAGACTAATGCGCTAATTAATTTGTAAATGAAGATAACTCCTCCTCCCATTGATTTTGTTGTCATATGTGCTATATTAGCGGCTCCAATATTGTATTTATTTCTATGCTAGGCTTAATAAGGAGTTTCTCCTAGACTAATGCGCTAATTCATTTGTAAGTGAAGATAACTCCTACTACCATTGATTTTTTTGTCATATGTTCTATATTGGTAGCTCCAATATTGTATTTATTTCTATGCTAGGCTTAATAAGGAGTTTCTCCAAGACTAATGCGCTAATTCATTTGTAAATGAAGATAACTCCTCCTCCCATTGATTTTGTTGTCATATGTTCTATATTAGCGGCTCCAATATTGTATTTATTTCTATGCTAGGCTTAATAAGGAGTTTCTCTAAGACTAATGCGCTAATTCATTTGTAAATGAAGATAACTCCTCCTCCCATTGATTTTGTTGTCATATGTTCTATATTAGCGGCTCCAATATTGTGTTTATATCTATGCTAGGCTTAATAAGAAGTTTCTCTTAGACTAATGCGCTATTTCATTTGTAAATGAAGATAAATCTTCCTCCTATTGATTTTGTTGTCATATGTTCTATATTAGCGGCTCCAATATTGTATTTATTTCTATTCTAGGCTTAGTAAGGAGTTTCTCCTAGACTAATGCGCTAATTCATTTGTAAATGAAGATAACTCCTCCTCCCATTGATTTTGTTGTCATATGTCCTATATTAGCGGCTCCAATAATGTATTTATTTTTATGCTAGGCTTAATAAGGAGTTTCTCCAAGACTAATGCGCTAATTCATTTGTAAATGAAGAGAACTCCTCCTCCGATTGATTTTGTTGTCATATGTTCTATATTGGTGGCTCCAATATTGTATTTATTTCTATGCTAGGCTTAATAAGGAGTTTCTCCTAGACTAATGCGCTAATTCATTTGTAAATGAAGCTAACTCCTCCTCCCATTGATTTTGTTGTCATATATTCTATATTCGTGGCTCCAATATTGTATTTATTTCTATGCTAGGCTTAATAAAGAGGTTCTCCTAGATTAATGCGCTAATTTATTTGTAAATGAAGATAACTCCTCCTCCCATTGATTTTGTTGTCATACATTCTATATTAGCGGCTCCAATATTGTATTTATTTCTATGCTAGGCTTAATAAGGAGTTTCTCCTAGATTAATGCGCTAATTCATTTGTAAATGAAGATAACTACCCCACCCATAGATTTTGTTGTCATATGTTCTATATTAGCGGCTCCAATATTGTATTTATTTCTATGCTAGGCTTAATAAGGAGTTTCTCCTAGACTAATGCGCTAATTCATTTGTAAATTAAGATAACTCCTCCTCCCATTAATTTTGTTGTCATATGTTCTATATTAGCGGCTCCAATAATGTATTTATTTTTATGCTAGGCTTAATAAGGAGTTTCTCCAAGACTAATGCGCTAATTCATTTGTAAATGAAGATAACTCCTCCTCCGATTGATTTTGTTGTCATATGTTCTATATTGGTGGCTCCAATATTGTATTTATTTCTATGCTAGGCTTAATAAGGAGTTTCTCCTAGACTAATGCGCTAATTCATTTGTAAATGAAGATAACTCATCCTCCCAATGATTTTTTTGTCATATGTTCTATATTAGCGGCTCCAATATTGTATTTATTTCTATGCTAGGCTTAATAAGGAGTTTCTCCTATACTAATGCGCTAATTCATTTGTAAATGAAGATAACTCCTCCTCCCATTGATTTTGTTGTCATATGTTCTATCTTAGCGGCTCCAATAATGTATTTATTTTTATGCTAGGCTTAATAAGGAGTTTCTCCAAGACTATTGCGCTAATTCATTTGTAAATGAAGATAACTCCTCCTTCGATTGATTTTGTTGTCATATGTTATATATTGGTGGCTCCAATATTGTATTTATTTCTATGCTAGGCTTAATAAGGAGTTTCTCCTAGACTAATGCGCTAATTCATTTGTAAATGAGTATAACTACCCCACCCATAGATTTTGTTGTCATATGTTCTATATTAGCGGCACCAATATTGTATTTATTTCTATGCTAGGCTTAATAAGGAGTTTCTCTTAGACTAATGCGCCATTTCATTTGTAAATGAAGATAACTCCTCCTCCCATTGATTTTGTTGTCATATATTGTATATTGGTGGCTCCAATATTGTATTTATTTCTATGCTAGGTGTAATAAGCAGTTTCTCCGAGACTAATGCGCTAATTCATTTGTAAATGAAGATAACTCCTCCTCCCATTGATTTTGTTGTCATATGTTCTATATTGGTGGCTCCAATATTGTATTTATTTCTATGCTAGGCTTAATAAGGAGTTTCTCCTAGACTAATGCGCTAATTCATTTGTAAATGAAGAAAACTCCTCCTCCCATTGATTTTGTTGTCATATGTGCTATATTAGCGGCTCCAATATTGTATTTATTTCTATGCTAGGCTTAATAAGGAGTTTCTCCTAGACTAATGCGCTAATTCATTTGTAAATGAAGATAACTCCTACTACCATTGATTTTTTTGTCATATGTTCTATATTGGTGGCTCCAATATTGTATTTATTTCTATGCTAGGCTTAATAAGGAGTTTCTCCAAGACTAATGCGCTAATTCATTTGTAAATGAAGATAACTCCTCCTCCCATTGATTTTGTTGTCATATGTTCTATATTAGCGGCTCCAATATTGTATTTATTTCTATGCTAGGCTTAATAAGGAGTTTCTCTAAGACTAATGCGCTAATTCATTTGTAAATGAAGATAACTCCTCCTCCCATTGATTTTGTTGTCATATGTTCTATATTAGCGGCTCCAATATTGTGTTTATATATATGCTAGGCTTAATAAGAAGTTTCTCTTAGACTAATGCGCTATTTCATTTGTAAATGAAGATAAATGTTCCTCCTATTGATTTTGTTGTCATATGTTCTATATTAGCGGCTCCAATATTGTATTTATTTCTATTCTAGGCTTAATAAGTAGTTTCTCCTAGACTAATGCGCTAATTCATATGTAAATGAAGATAAATCTCCTCCCATTGATTGTGTTGTCATATGTTCTATATTAGCGGCTCCAATATTGTATTTATTTCTATGCTAGGCTTAATAAGGAGTTTCTCCTAGACTAATGCGCTAATTCATTTGTAAATGAAGATAACACCTCCTCCCATTGATTTTGTTGTCATATGTTCTATATTAGCGGCTACAATATTGTATTGATTTCTATGCTAGGCTTAATAAGGAGTTTCTCCTAGACTAATGCGCTAATGCATTTGTAAATGAAGATAACTCCTCCTCCCATTGATTTTGTTGTCATATGTTCTATATTGGTGGCTCCAATATTGTATTTATTTCTATGCTAGGCTTAATAAGGAGTTTCTCCTAGATTAATGCGCTAATTTATTTGTAAATGAAGATAACTCCTCCTCCCATTGATTTTGTTGTCATATGTTCTATATTGGTGGCTCCAATATTGTATTTATTTCTATGCTAGGCTTAATAAGGAGTTTCTCCTAGACTAATGCGCTAATTCATTTGGAAATGCAGATAACTCCTCCTCCCATTGATTTTGTTGTCATACGTTCTATATTTCCGGCACCAATATTGTATTTATTTCTATGCTAGGCTTAATAAGGAGTTTCTCCTAGACTAATGCGCTAATTCATTTGTAAATGAAGATAAATCTCCTCCCATTGATAGTGTTGTAATATATTCTATATTAGCGGCTCCAATATTGTATTTATTTCTATGCTAGGCTTAATAAGGAGTTTCTCCTAGACTAATGCGCTAATTCATTTGTAAATTAAGATAAGTCCTCCTCTCATTGATTTTGATGTCATATGTTCTATATTGGTGGCTCCAATATAGTATTTATTTCCATGCTAGGCTTAATAAAGAGTTTCTCCTAGATTAATGCGCCAATTCATTTGTAAATGAAAATAACTACCCCACCCATAGATTTTCTTGTCATATGTTCTATATTAGCGGCTCCAATATTGTATTTATTTCTATGCTAGGCTTAATCATGAGTTTCTCCTAGACTAATGCGCTAATTCAATTGTAAATGAAGATAACTCCTCCTCCCATTGATATTGTTGTCATATGTTCTATATTGGTGGCTCCAAGATTGTATTTATTTCTATGCTAGGCTTAATAAGGAGTTTCTCCAAGACTAATGCGCTAATTCATTTGTAAATGAAGATAACTCCTCCCATTTTCATATGTTCTATATTGGTGGCTCCAATATTGTATTTATTTCTATGCTAGGCTTAATAAGGAGTTTCTCTAAGACTAATGCGCTAATTCATTTGTAAATGAAGATAACTCCTCCTCCCATTGATTTTGTTGTCATATGTTCTATATTTCCGGCACAAATATTGTATTTATTTCTATGCTAGGCTTAATAAGGAGTTTCTCCTAGACTAATGCGCTAATTCATTTGTAAATGAAGATAAATCTCCTCCCATTGATTGTGTTGTAATATATTCTATATTAGCGGCTCCAATATTGTATTTATTTCTATGCTAGGCTTAATAAGGAGTTTCTCCTAGACTAATGCGCTAATTCAGTTGTAAATGAAGATAACACCTCCTCCCATTGATTTTGTTGTCATATGTTCTATATTAGCGGCTACAATATTGTATTGATTTCTATGCTAGGCTTAATAAGGAGTTTCTCCTAGACTAATGCGCTAAAGCATTTGTAAATGAAGATAATTCCTCCTCCCATTCATTTTGTTGTCATTTGTTCTATATTGGTGGCTCCAATATTGTATTTATTTCTATGCTAGGCTTAATAAGGTGTTTCTCCTAGACTAATGCGATAATTCATTTGTAAATGAAGATAACTCCACCTCCCATTGATTTTGTTGTCATATGGTCTATATTGGTGGGTCCAATAGTGTATTTATTTCTATGCTAGGCTTAATAAGGAGTTTCTCCTAGACTAATGCTCTAATTCATTTGTAAATGAAGATAACTCTTCCTCCCATTGATTTTGTTGTCATATGTTCTATATTGGTGGCTCCAATATTGTATCTATTTCTATGCGAGGCTTAATAAGGAGTTTCTCCTAGTCTAATGCGCTAATTCATTTGTAAATGAAGATAACTCCTCCTCCCATTGATTTTGTTGTCATATGTTCTATATTTCCGGCACAATATTGTATTTATTTCTATGCTAGGATTAATAAGGAGTTTCTCCTAGCCTAATGCGCTAATTCATTTGTAAATGAAGATAAATCTCCTCCCATTGATTGTGTTGTAATATATTCTATATTAGCGGCTCCAATATTGTATTTATTTCTATGCTAAGCTTAATAAGGAGCTTCTCCTAGACTAATGCGCTAATTCATTTGTAAATGAAGATAACTCCTCCTCCCATTGATTTTGTTGTCATATGTTCTATATTGGTGTCTCCAATATTGTATTTATTTCTATGCTAGGCTTAATAAGGAGTTTCTCCTAGACTAATGCGCTAATTCATTTGTAAATGAAGATAAGTCCTCCTCTCATTGATTTTGATGTCATATGTTCTATATTGGTGGCTCCAATATAGTATTTATTTCCATGCTAGGCTTAATAAAGAGTTTCTCCTAGATTAATGCGCTAATTCATTTGTAAATGAAAATAACTACCCCACCCATAGATTTTGTTGTCATATGTTCTATATTAGCGGCTCCAATATTGTATTTATTTCTATGCTAGGCTTAATCATGAGTTTCTCCTAGACTAAAGCGCTAATTCATTTGTAAATTAAGATAACTCCTCCTCCCATTGATTTTGTTGTCATATGTTCTATATTGGTGGCTCCAATATTGTATTTATTTCTATGCTAGGCTTAATAAAGAGTTTCTCCTAGAATAATGCTCTAATTCATTTGTAAATGAAGATAACTCCTCCTCCCATTGATTTTGTTGTCATATGTTCTATATTGGTGGCTCCAAAATTGTATTTATTTCTATGCTATGCTTAATAAGTCTCCTAGACTAATGCGCTAATTCATTTGTAAATGAAGATGACTCCTCCTCCCATTGATTTTGTTGGCATATGTTCTATATTGGTGGCTCCAATATTGTATTTATTACTATGCTAGGCTTAATAAGGAGTTTCTCCAAGACAAATGCGCTAATCATTTGTAAATGAAGATAACTCCTCCTCCCATTGATTTTGTTGTCATATGTTCTATATTGGTGGCTCCAATATTGTATTTATTTCTATGCTAGGCTTAATAAGGAGGTTCTCCTAGACTAATGCGCTAATTCATTTGTAAATGAAGATAACTCCTCCTTCCATTGATTTTGTTGTCATATGTCCTATATTGGCGGCTCCAATATTGTATTTATTTCTATGCTAGGCTTAATAAGGAGTTTCTCCTAGACTAATGCGCTAATTCATTTGTAAATGAAGATAACTCCTCCTCCCATTGATTTTGTTGTCACCTGTTCTATATTAGCGGCTCCAATATTGTATTTATTTCTATGCTAGGCTTAAAAAGGAGGTTCTCCTAGACTAATGCGCTAATTCATTTGTAAATGAAGATAACTCCTCCTCCCATTGATTTTGTTGTCATATGTTCTATATTGGTGGCTCCAATATTGTATTTATTTCTATGCTAGGCTTAATAAGGAGGTTCTCTTAGACTAATACGCCAATTCATTTGTAAATGAAGATAACTCCTCCTCCCATTGATTTTGTTGTCATATATTGTATATTGGTGGCTCCAATATTGTATTTATTTATATGCTAGGCTTAATAAGTAGTTTCTCCAAGACTAATGCGCTAATTCATTTGTAAATGAAGATAACTACACCTACCATTGACTTTGTTTTCATATGTTCTATATTAGTGGCTCCAATATTGTATTTATTTCTATGCTAGGTGTAATAAGCAGTTTCTCCGAGACTAATGCGCTAATTCATTTGTAAATGAAGATAACTCCTCCTCCCATTGATTTTGTTGTCATATGTTCTATATTGGTGGCTCCAATATTGTATTTATTTCTATGCTAGGCTTAATAAGGAGTTTCTCCTAGACTAATGCGCTAATTCATTTGTAAATGAAGATAACTCCTCCTCCCATTGATTTTGTTGTCATATGTGCTATATTAGCGGCTCCAATATTGTATTTATTTCTATGCTAGGCTTAATAAGGAGTTTCTCCTAGACTAATGCGCTAATTCATTTGTAAATGAAGATAACTCCTACTACCATTGATTTTTTTGTCATATGTTCTATATTGGTGGCTCCAATATTGTATTTATTTCTATGCTAGGCTTAATAAGGAGTTTCTCCAAGACTAATGCGCTAATTCATTTGTAAATGAAGATAACTCCTCCTCCCATTGATTTTGTTGTCATATGTTCTATATTAGCGGCTCCAATATTGAATTTATTTCTATGCTAGGCTTAATAAGGAGTTTCTCTAAGACTAATGCGCTAATTCATTTGTAAATGAAGATAACTCCTCCTCCCATTGATTTTGTTGTCACATGTTCTATATTAGCGGCTCCAATATTGTGTTTATATCTATGCTAGGCTTAATAAGAAGTTTCTCTTAGACTAATGCGCTATTTCATTTGTAAATGAAGATAAATGTTCCTCCTATTGATTTTGTTGTCATATGTTCTATATTAGCGGCTCCAATATTGTATTTATTTCTATTCTAGGCTTAATAAGGAGTTTCTCCTAGACTAATGCGCTAATTCATTTGTAAATGAAGATAAATCTCCTCCCATTGATTGTGTTGTCATATGTTCTATATTAGCGGCTCCAATATTGTATTTATTTCTATGCTAGGCTTAATAAGGTGTTTCTCCTAGACTAATGCGCTAATTCATTTGTAAATGAAGATAAGACCTCCTCCCATTGATTTTGTTGTCATATGTTCTATATTAGCGGCTACAATATTGTATTGATTTCTATGCTAGGCTTAATAAGGAGTTTCTCCTAGACTAATGCGCTAATGCATTTGTAAATGAAGATAACTCCTCCTCCCATTGATTTTGTTGTCATATGTTCTATATTGGTGGCTCCAATATTGTATTTATTCCTATGCTAGGCTTAATAAGGAGTTTCTCCTAGATTAATGCGCTAATTTATTTGTAAATGAAGATAACTCCTCCTCCCATTGATTTTGTTGTCATATGTTCTATATTGGTGGCTCCAATATTGTATTTATTTCTATGCTAGGCTTAATAAGGAGTTTCTCCTAGACTAATGCGCTAATTCATTTGGAAATGCAGATAACTCCTCCTCCCATTGATTTTGTTGTCATACGTTCTATATTTCCGGCACCAATATTGTATTTATTTCTATGCTAGGCTTAATAAGGAGTTTCTCCTAGACTAATGCGCTAATTCATTTGTAAATGAAGATAAATCTCCTCCCATTGATAGTGTTGTAATATATTCTATATTAGCGGCTCCAATATTGTATTTATTTCTATGCTAGGCTTAATAAGGAGTTTCTCCTAGACTAATGCTCTAATTCATTTGTAAATGAAGATAACTCCTCCTCCCATTGATTTTGTTGTCATATGTTCTATATTGGTGGCTCCAATATTGTATTTATTTCTATGCTAGGCTTAATAAGGAGGTTCTCCTAGACTAATGCGCTAATTCATTTGTAAATGAAGATAACACCTCCTCCCATTGATTTTGTTGTCATATGTTCTATATTGGTGGCTCCAGTATTGTATTTATTTCTATGCTAGGCTTAATAAGGTGTTTCTCCTAGACTAATGCGCTAATTCATTTGTAAATGAAGATAACTCCTCCTCCCATTGATTTTGTTGTCATATGTTCTATATTTCCGGCACAATATTGTATTTGTTTCTATGCTAGGATTAATAAGGAGTTTCTCCTAGACTAATGCGCTAATTCATTTGTAAATGAAGATAAATCTCCTCCCATTGATTGTGTTGTAATATATTCTATATTAGCGGCTCCAATATTGTATTTATTTCTATGCTAGGCTTAATAAGGAGTTTCTCCTAGACTAATGCTCTAATTCATTTGTAAATGAAGATAACTCCTCCTCCCATTGATTTTGTTGTCATATGTTCTATATTGGTGGCTCCAATATTGTATTTATTTCTATGCTAGGCTTAATAAGGAGGTTCTCCTAGACTAATGCGCTAATTCATTTGTAAATGAAGATAAGTCCTCCTCTCATTGATTTTGATGTCATATGTTCTATATTGGTGGCTCCAATATAGTATTTATTTCCATGCTAGGCTTAATAAAGAGTTTCTCCTAGATTAATGCGCTAATTCATTTGTAAATGAAAATAACTACCCCACCCATAGATTTTGTTGTCATATGTTCTATATTAGCGGCTCCAATATTGTATTTATTTCTATGCTAGGCTTAATCATGAGTTTCTCCTAGACTAATGCGCTAATTCATTTGTAAATGAAGATAACTCCTCCTCCCATTGATTTTGTTGTCATATGTTCTATATTGGTGGCTCCAATAATGTATTTATTTCTATGCTAGGCTTAATAAAGAGTTTCTCCTAGAATAATGCTCTAATTCATTTGTAAATGAAGATAACTCCTCCTCCCATTGATTTTGTTGTCATATGTTCTATATTGGTGGCTCCAAAATTGTATTTATTTCTATGCTATGCTTAATAAGTCTCCTAGACTAATGCGCTAATTCATTTGTAAATGAAGATGACTCCTCCTCCCATTGATTTTGTTGGCATATGTTCTATATTGGTGGCTCCAATATTGTATTTATTTCTATGCTATGCTTAATAAGTAGTTTCTCCTAGACTAATGCGCTAATTCATTTGTAAATGAAGATAACTCCTCCTCCCATTGATCTTGTTGTCATATGTTCTATATTGGTGGCTCCAATATTGTATTTATTTCTATGCTAGGCTTAATAAGGAGGTTCTCCTAGACTAATGCGCTAATTCATTTGTAAATGAAGATAACTCCTCCTCCCATTGATTTTGTTGACATATGTCCTATATTGGCGGCTCCAATATTGTATTTATTTCTATGCTAGGCTTAATAAGGAGTTTCTCCTAGACTAATGCGCTAATTCATTTGTAAATGAAGATAACTGCTCCTCCCATTGATTTTGTTGTCATATGTTCTATATTGGTGGCTCCAATATTGTATTTATTTCTATGCTAGGCTTAAAAAGAGTTTCTCCTAGACTAATGCGCTAATTCATTTGTAAATGAAGATAACTCCTCCTCCCATTGATTTTGTTGTCATATGTTCTATATTGGTGGCTCCAATATTGTATTTATTTCTATGCTAGGCTTAATAAGGAGGTTCTCTTAGACTAATGCGCCAATTCATTTGTAAATGAAGATAACTCCTCCTCCCATTTATTTTGTTGTCATATATTGTATATTGGTGGCTCCAATATTGTATTTATTTATATGCTAGGCTTAATAAGTAGTTTCTCCAAGACTAATGCGCTAATTCATTTGTAAATGAAGATAACTACACCTACCATTGACTTTGTTGTCATATGTTCTATATTAGTGGCTCCAATATTGTATTTATTTCTATGCTAGGTGTAATAAGCAGTTTCTCCGAGACTAATGCGCTAATTCATTTGTAAATGAAGATAACTCCTCCTCCCATTGATTTTGTTGTCATATGTTCTATATTGGTGGCTCCAATATTGTATTTATTTCTATGCTAGGCTTAATAAGGAGTTTCTCCTAGACTAATGCGTTAATTCATTTGTAAATGAAGATAACTCCTCCTCCCATTGATTTTGTTGTCATATGTGCTATATTAGCGGCTCCAATATTGTATTTATTTCTATGCTAGGCTTAATAAGGAGTTTCTCCTAGACTAATGCGCTAATTCATTTGTAAATGAAGATAACTCCTACTACCATTGATTTTTTTGTCATATGTTCTATATTGGTGGCTCCAATATTGTATTTATTTCTATGCTAGGCTTAATAAGGAGTTTCTCCAAGACTAATGCGCTAATTCATTTGTAAATGAAGATAACTCCTCCTCCCATTGATTTTGTTGTCATATGTTCTATATTAGCGGCTCCAATATTGTATTTATTTCTATGCTAGGCTTAATAAGGAGTTTCTCTAAGACTAATGCGCTAATTCATTTGTAAATGAAGATAACTCCTCCTCCCATTGATTTTGTTGTCATATGTTCAATATTAGCGGCTCCAATATTGTGTTTATATCTATGCTAGGCTTAATAAGAAGTTTCTCTTAGACTAATGCGCTATTTCATTTGTAAATGAAGATAAATGTTCCTCCTATTGATTTTGTTGTCATATGTTCTATATTAGCGGCTCCAATATTGTATTTATTTCTATTCTAGGCTTAATAAGGAGTTTCTCCTAGACTAATGCGCTAATTCATTTGTAAATGAAGATAAATCTCCTCCCATTGATTGTGTTGTCATATGTTCTATATTAGCGGCTCCAATATTGTATTTATTTCTATGCTAGGCTTAATAAGGAGTTTCTCCTAGACTAATGCGCTAATTCATTTGTAAATGAAGATAACACCTCCTCCCATTGATTTTGTTGTCATATGTTCTATATTAGCGGCTACAATATTGTATTGATTTCTATGCTAGGCTTAATAAGGAGTTTCTCCTAGACTAATGCGCTAATGCATTTGTAAATGAAGATAACTCCTCCTCCCATTGATTTTGTTGTCATATGTTCTATATTGGTGGCTCCAATATTGTATTTATTTCTATGCTAGGCTTAATAAGGAGTTTCTCCTAGATTAATGCGCTAATTTATTTGTAAATGAAGATAACTCCTCCTCCCATTGATTTTGTTGTCATATGTTCTATATTGGTGGCTCCAATATTGTATTTATTTCTATGCTAGGCTTAATAAGGAGTTTCTCCTAGACTAATGCGCTAATTCATTTGGAAATGCAGATAACTCCTCCTCCCATTGATTTTGTTGTCATACGTTCTATATTTCCGGCACCAATATTGTATTTATTTCTATGCTAGGCTTAATAAGGAGTTTCTCCTAGACTAATGCGCTAATTCATTTGTAAATGAAGATAAATCTCCTCCCATTGATAGTGTTGTAATATATTCTATATTAGCGGCTCCAATATTGTATTTATTTCTATGCTAGGCTTAATAAGGAGTTTCTCCTAGACTAATGCTCTAATTCATTTGTAAATGAAGATAACTCCTCCTCCCATTGATTTTGTTGTCATATGTTCTATATTGGTGGCTCCAATATTGTATTTATTTCTATGCTAGGCTTAATAAGGAGGTTCTCCTAGACTAATGCGCTAATTCATTTGTAAATGAAGATAACACCTCCTCCCATTGATTTTGTTGTCATATGTTCTATATTGGTGGCTCCAATATTGTATTTATTTCTATGCTAGGCTTAATAAGGTGTTTCTCCTAGACTAATGCGCTAATTCATTTGTAAATGAAGATAACTCCTCCTCCCATTGATTTTGTTGTCATATGTTCTATATTAGTGGCTCCAATATTGTATTTATTACTATGCTAGGTTTAATAAGGAGTTTCTCCGAGACTAATGCGCTAATTCATTTGTAAATGAAGATAACTCCTCCTCCCATTGATTTTTTTGTCATATGTTCTATATTGGTGGCTCCAATATTGTATTTATTTCTATGCTAGGCTTAATAAGGAGTTTCTCCTAGACTTAATGCGCTAATTCATTTGTAAATGAAGATAACTCCTCCTCCCATTGATTTTGTTGTCATATATTCTATATTGGTGTCTCCAATATTGTATTTATTTCTATGCAAGGCTTAATAAGGAGTTTCTCCTAGACTAATGCGCTAATTCATTTGTAAATTAAGATAAGTCCTCCTCTCATTGATTTTGATGTCATATGTTCTATATTGGTGGCTCCAATATAGTATTTATTTCCATGCTAGGCTTAATAAAGAGTTTCTCCTAGATTAATGCGCCAATTCATTTGTAAATGAAAATAACTACCCCACCCATAGATTTTCTTGTCATATGTTCTATATTAGCGGCTCCAATATTGTATTTATTTCTATGCTAGGCTTAATCATGAGTTTCTCCTAGACTAATGCGCTAATTCAATTGTAAATGAAGATAACTCCTCCTCCCATTGATTTTGTTGTCATATGTTCTATATTGGTGGCTCCAAGATTGTATTCATTTCTATGCTAGGCTTAATAAGGAGTTTCTCCAAGACTAATGCGCTAATTCATTTGTAAATGAAGATAACTCCTCCCATTTTCATATGTTCTATATTGGTGGCTCCAATATTGTATTTATTTCTATGCTAGGCTTAATAAGGAGTTTCTCTAAGACTAATGCGCTAATTCATTTGTAAATGAAGATAACTCCTCCTCCCATTGATTTTGTTGTCATATGTTCTATATTTCCGGCACAAATATTGTATTTATTTCTATGCTAGGCTTAATAAGGAGTTTCTCCTAGACTAATGCGCTAATTCATTTGTAAATGAAGATAAATCTCCTCCCATTGATTGTGTTGTAATATATTCTATATTAGCGGCTCCAATATTGTATTTATTTCTATGCTAGGCTTAATAAGGAGTTTCTCCTAGACTAATGCGCTAATTCATTTGTAAATGAAGATAACACCTCCTCCCATTGATTTTGTTGTCATATGTTCTATATTAGCGGCTACAATATTGTATTGATTTCTATGCTAGGCTTAATAAGGAGTTTCTCCTAGAGTAATGCGCTAATGCATTTGTAAATGAAGATAATTCCTCCTCCCATTGATTTTGTTGTCATTTGTTCTATATTGGTGGCTCCAATATTGTATTTATTTCTATGCTAGGCTTAATAAGGTGTTTCTCCTAGACTAATGCGATAATTCATTTGTAAATGAAGATAACTACACCTCCCATTGATTTTGTTGTCATATGGTCTATATTGGTGGGTCCAATAGTGTATTTATTTCTATGCTAGGCTTAATAATGAGTTTCTCCTAGACTAATGCTCTAATTCATTTGTAAATGAAGATAACTCTTCCTCCCATTGATTTTGTTGTCATATGTTCTATATTGGTGGCTCCAATATTGTATCTATTTCTATGCGAGGCTTAATAAGGAGTTTCTCCTAGACTAATGCGCTAATTCATTTGTAAATGAAGATAACTCCTCCTCCCATTGATTTTGTTGTCATATGTTCTATATTTCCGGCACAATATTGTATTTATTTCTATGCTAGGATGAATAAGGAGTTTCTCCCAGACTAATGCGCTAATTCATTTGTAAATGAAGATAAATCTCCTCCCATTGATTGTGTTGTAATATATTCTATATTAGCGGCTCCAATATTGTATTTATTTCTATGCTAGGCTTAATAAGGAGTTTCTCCTAGACTAATGCGCTAATTCATTTGTAAATGAAGATAACTCCTCCTCCCATTGATTTTGTTGTCATATGTTCTATATTGGTGTCTCCAATATTGTATTTATTTCTATGCTAGGCTTAATAAGGAGTTTCTCCTAGACTAATGCGCTAATTCATTTGTAAATGAAGATAAGTCCTCCTCTCATTGATTTTGATGTCATATGTTCTATATTGGTGGCTCCAATATATATTTATTTCCATGCTAGGCTTAATAAAGAGTTTCTCCTAGATTAATGCGCTAATTCATTTGTAAATGAAAATAACTACCCCACCCATAGATTTTGTTGTCATATGTTCTATATTAGCGGCTCCAATATTGTATTTATTTCTATGCTAGGCTTAATCATGAGTTTCTCCTAGACTAATGTGCTAATTCATTTGTAAATGAAGATAACTCCTCCTCCCATTGATTTTGTTGTCATATGTTCTATATTGGTGGCTCCAATATTGTATTTATTTCTATGCTAGGCTTAATAAAGAGTTTCTCCTAGAATAATGCTCTAATTCATTTGTAAATGAAGATAACTCCTCCTCCCATTGATTTTGTTGTCATATGTTCTATATTGGTGGCTCCAAAATTGTATTTATTTCTATGCTATGCTTAATAAGTCTCCTAGACTAATGCGCTAATTCATTTGTAAATGAAGATGACTCCTCCTCGCATTGATTTTGTTGCCATATGTTCTATATTGGTGGCTCCAATATTGTATTTATTCCTATGCTAGGCTGAATAAAAAGGTTCTCCTAGACTAATGCGCTAATTCATTTGTAAATGAAGATAACTCCTCCTCCCATTGATTTTGTTGTCATATGTCCTATATTGGTGGCTCCAATATTGTATTTATTTCTATGCTAGGCTTAATAAGGAGTTTCTCCTAGACTAATGCGCTAATGCATTTGTAAATGAAGATAAATCTTCCTCCCATTGATTTTTTTGTCATATGTTCTATATTGGTGGCTCCAATACTCTAGTTATTTCTATGCTAGGCTTAATAAGGAGGTTCTCCTAGACTAATGCGCTAATTCATATGTAAATGAAGATAACTCCTCCTCCCATTGATTTTGTTGTCATATGTTCTATATTGTTGGCTCCAATATTGTATTTATTTCTATGCTAGGCTTAATAAGGAGTTTCTCCTAGACTAATGCGCTAATTCATTTGTAAATGAAGATAACTCCTCCTCCCATTGTCATATGTTCTATATTGGTGGCTCCAATATTGTATTTATTTCTATGCTAGGCTTAATAAGGAGTTTCTCCTAGACTAATGCGCTAATTCATTTGTAAATGAAGATAACTCCTCCTCCCATTGATTTTGTTGTCATATGTTCTATATTGGTGTCTCCAATATTGTATTTATTTCTATGCTAGGCTTAATAAGGAGTTTCTCCTAGACTAATGCGCTAATTCATTTGTAAATGAAGATAAGTCCTCCTCTCATTGATTTTGATGTCATATGTTCTATATTGGTGGCTCCAATATAGTATTTATTTCCATGCTAGGCTTAATAAAGAGTTTCTCCTAGATTAATGCGCTAATTCATTTGTAAATGAAAATAACTACCCCACCCATAGATTTTGTTGTCATATGTTCTATATTAGCGGCTCCAATATTGTATTTATTTCTATGCTAGGCTTAATCATGAGTTTCTCCTAGACTAATGCGCTAATCCATTTGTAAATGAAGATAACTCCTCCTCCCATTGATTTTGTTGTCATATGTTCTATATTGGTGGCTCCAATATTGTATTTATTTCTATGCTAGGCTTAATAAAGAGTTTCTCCTAGAATAATGCTCTAATTCATTTGTAAATGAAGATAACTCCTCCTCCCATTGATTTTGTTGTCATATGTTCTATATTGGTGGCTCCAAAATTGTATTTATTTCTATGCTATGCTTAATAAGTCTCCTAGACTAATGCGCTAATTCATTTGTAAATGAAGATGACTCCTCCTCGCATTGATTTTGTTGCCATATGTTCTATATTGGTGGCTCCAATATTGTATTTATTCCTATGCTAGGCTGAATAAAAAGGTTCTCCTAGACTAATGCGCTAATTCATTTGTAAATGAAGATAACTCCTCCTCCCATTGATTTTGTTGTCATATGTCCTATATTGGTGGCTCCAATATTGTATTTATTTCTATGCTAGGCTTAATAAGGAGTTTCTCCTAGACTAATGCGCTAATGCATTTGTAAATGAAGATAAATCTCCTCCCATTGATTTTTTTGTCATATGTTCTATATTGGTGGCTCCAATACTCTAGTTATTTCTATGCTAGGCTTAATAAGGAGGTTCTCCTAGACTAATGCGCTAATTCATATGTAAATGAAGATAACTCCTCCTCCCATTGATTTTGTTGTCATATGTTCTATATTGTTGGCTCCAATATTGTATTTATTTCTATGCTAGGCTTAATAAGGAGTTTCTCCTAGACTAATGCGCTAATTCATTTGTAAATGAAGATAACTCCTCCTCCCATTGTCATATGTTCTATATTGGTGGCTCCAATATTGTATTTATTTCTATGCTAGGCTTAATAAGTAGGTTCTCCTAGACTAATGCGCTAATTCATTTGTAAATGTAGATAACTCCTCCTCCCATTGATTTTGTTGTCATATGTTCTATATTGGTGGCTCCAATATTGTATTTATTTCTATGCTAGGCTTAATAAGGAATTTCTCCTAGACTAATGCGCTAATTCATTTGTAAATGAAGATAACTCCTCCTCCCATTGATTTTGTTGTCATATGTTCTATATTGGTGTCTCCAATATTGTATTTATTTTTATGCTAGGCTTAATAAGGAGTTTCTCCTAGACTAATGCGCTAATTCATTTGTAAATGAAGATAAGTCCTCCTCTCATTGATTTTGATGTCATATGTTCTATATTGGTGGCTCCAATATAGTATTTATTTCCATGCTAGGCTTAATAAAGAGTTTCTCCTAGATTAATGCGCTAATTCATTTGTAAATGAAAATAACTACCCCACCCATAGATTTTGTTGTCATATGTTCTATATTAGCGGCTCCAATATTGTATTTATTTCTATGCTAGGCTTAATCATGAGTTTCTCCTAGACTAATGCGCTAATTCATTTGTAAATGAAGATAACTCCTCCTCCCATTGATTTTGTTGTCATATGTTCTATTTTGGTGGCTCCAAGATTGTATTTATTTCTATGCTAGGTTTAATAATGAGTTTCTCCAAGACTAATGCGCTAATTCATTTGTAAATGAGGATAACTCCTCCTCCCATTGATTTTGTTGTCATATGTGCTCTATTAGCGGCTCCAATATTGTATTTATTCCTATGCTAGGCTTAATAAGGTGTTTCTCCTAGACTAATGCGCTAATTCATTTGTAAATGAAGGTAACTCCTCCTCCCATTTTCATATGTTCTATATTGGTGGCTCCAATATTGTATTTATTTCTATGCTAGGCTTAATAAGGAGTTTCTCTAAGACTAATGCGCTAATTCATTTGTAAATGAAGATAACTCCTCCTCCCATTGACTTTGTTGTCATATGTCCTATATTGGCGGCTCCAATATTGCATTTATTACTATGCTAGGCTTAATAAGGAGTTTCTCCTAGACTAATGCGCTAATTCATTTGTAAATGAAGATAACTCCTCCTCCCATTGATATTGTTGTCATATGTTCTATATTGGTGGCTCCAATATTGTATTTATTACTATGCTAGGCTTAATAAGGAGTTTCTACTAGACTAATGCGCTAATTCATTTGTAAATTAAGATAACTCCTCCTCGCATTGATATTGTTGTCATATGTTCTATATTGGTGGCTCCAATATTGTATTTATTTCTATGCTAGGCTTAATAAGGAGTTTCTGCTAGACTAATGCGCTAATTCATTTGTAAATGAAGATAACTCCTCCTCCCATTGATTTTTTTGTCATATGTTCTATATTAGCGGCTCCAATATTGTATTGATTTCTATGCCAGGCTTAACAAGGAGTTTCTCCTAGACTAATGCGCTAATTCATTTGTAAATGAAGATAATTCCTCCTCGCATTGATTTTGTTGCCATATGTTCTATATTGGTGGCTCCAATATTGTATTTATTCCTATGCTAGGCTGAATAAAAAGGTTCTCCTAGACTAATGCGCTAATTCATTTGTAAATGAAGATAACTCCTCCTCCCATTGATTTTGTTGTCATATGTCCTATATTAGGGAGCTAGAATATTGTATTTATTTCTATGCTAGGCTTAATAAGGAGGTTCTCCTAGACTAATGCGCTAATTCATTTGTAAATGAAGATAACTCCTCCTCCCATTGATTTTTTTGTCATATGTTCTATATTGGTGGCTCCAATACTGTAGTTATTTCTATGCTAGGCTTAATAAGGAGGTTCTCCTAGACTAATGCGCTAATTCATATGTAAATGAAGATAACTCCTCCTCCCATTGATTTTGTTGTCATATGTTCTATATTGGTGGCTCCAATACTGTAGTTATTTCTATGCTAGGCTTAATAAGGAGTTTCTCCTAGACTAATGCGCTAATTCATTTGTAAATGAAGATAACTCCTCCTCCCATTGTCATATGTTCTATATTGGTGGCTCCAATATTGTATTTATTTCTATGCTAGGCTTAATAAAGAGTTTCTCCTAGACTAATGCGCTAATTCATTTGTAAATGAAGATAACTCCTCCTACCATTGATTTTGTTGTCATATGTTCTATATTGGTGGCTCCAATATTGTATTTATTTCTATGCTAGGCTTAATAAGGAGGTTCTCCTAGACTAATGCGCTAATTCATTTGTAAATGAAGATAATTCCTCCTCCCATTGATATTGTTGTCATCTGTTCTATATTGTTGGCTCCAATATTGTATTTATTTCTATGCTAGGCTTAATAAGGAGGTTCTCCTAGATTAATGCGCTAATTCATTTGTAAATGAAGATAACTCCTCCTCCCATTGATTTTGTTGTCATATGTTCTATATTGGTGGCTCTAATATTGTATATATTTCTATGCTAGGCTTAATAAGGAGTTTCTCCTAGACTAATGCGCTAATTCATTTCTAAATGAACATAACTCCTCCTCCCATGGATTTTGTTTTCATATGTTCTATATTTCCGGCTCCAATATTGTATTTATTTCTATGCTAGGCTTAATAAGGAGGTTCTCCTAGACTAATGCGTTAATTCATTTGTAAATGAAGATAACTCCTCCTCCCATTGATTTTGTTGTCATATATTCTCTATTGGTGGCTTCAATGTTGTATTTATTTCTATGCTAGGCTTAATAAGGAGGTTCTCCTAGACTAATGCGTAATCATTTTCATTTGTAAATGAAGATAACTCCTCTTCCCATTGATTTTGTTGTCATATGTTCTATATTAGCGGCTACAATATTGTATTGATTTCTATGCTAGGCTTAATAAGGAGTTTCTCCTAGACTAATGCGCTAATTCATTTGTAAATGAAGATAATTCCTCCTCCCATTGATTTTGTTGTCATATGTTCTATATTGCTGGCTCCAATATTGTATTTATTTCTATGCTAGGCTTAATAAGGAGTTTCTCCTAGACTAATGCGCTAATTCATTTGTAAATGAAGATAACTCCTCCTCCCATTGATTTTGTTGTCATATGTTCTATATTGGTGGCTCCAATAATGTATTTATTTTTATGCTAGGCTTAATAAGGAGGTTCTCCTAGACTAATGCGCTAATTCATTTGTAAATGAAGATAACTCCTCCTCCCATTGTTTTTGTCGTCATATGTTCTATATTGGTGGCTCCAATATTGTATTTATTTCTATGCTAGGCTTAATAAGGAGGTTCTCCTAGATTAATGCGCTAAGTCATTTGTAAATGAAGCTAACTCCTCCTCCCACGGATTTTGTTGTCATATGTTCTATATTGGTGGCTCCAATATTGTATTTATTTCTATGCTATGCTTAATAAGGAGTTTCTCCTAGACTAATGCGCTAATTCATTTGTAAATGAAGATAACTCCTCCTCCCTTTCATTTTTTTGTCATATGTTCTATATTGGCGGCTCCAATATTGTATTTATTTCTATGCTTGGCTTAATAAAGAGTTTCTCCTAGAGTAATGCGCTAATTCATTTGTAAATGAAGATAACTCCTCCTCCCATTCATTTTGTTTTCATATGTTCTATATTTCCGGCTCCAATATTGTATTTATTTCTATGCTAGGCTTAATAAGGAGGTTCTCCTAGACTAATGCGTTAATTCATTTGTAAATGAAGATAACTCCTCCTCCCATTGATTTTGTTGTCATATATTCTCTATTGGTGGCTTCAATGTTGTATTTATTTCTATGCTAGGCTTAATAAGGAGGTTCTCCTAGACTAATGCGTAATCATTTTCATTTGTAAATGAAGATAACTCCTCTTCCCATTGATTTTGTTGTCATATGTTCTATATTGGCGGCTACAATATTGTATTGATTTCTATGCTAGGCTTAATAAGGAGTTTCTCCTAGACTAATGCGCTAATTCATTTGTAAATGAAGATAATTCCTCCTCCCATTGATTTGTTGTCATATGTTCTATATTGTTGGCTCCAATATTGTATTTATTTCTATGCTAGGCTTAATAAGGAGTTTCTCCTAGACTAATGCGCTAATTCATTTGTAAATGAAGATAACTCCTCCTCCCATTGATTTTGTTGTCATATGTTCTATATTGGTGGCTCCAATAATGTATTTATTTTTATGCTAGGATTAATAAGGAGGTTCTCCTAGACTAATGCGCTAATTCATTTGTAAATGAAGATAACTCCTCCTCCCATTGATTTTGTCGTCAATATGTTCTATATTGATGGCTCCAATATTGTATTTATTTCTATGCTAGGCTTAATAAGGAGTTTCTCCTAGACTAATGCGCTAATTCATTTGTAAAAGGAGATAACTCCTCCTCCCATTGATTTTGTTGTCATATGTTCTATATTGGTGGCTCCAATAATGTATTTATTTCTATGCTAGGCTTAATAAGGAGGTTCTCCTAGACTAATGCGCTAATTCATTTGTAAATGAAGAAAACTCCTCCTCCCATTGATATTGTTGTCATATATTCTATATTGGTGGCTCCAATACTGTATTTATTTCTATGCTAGGCTTAATAAGGTGGTTCTCCCAGACTAATGCGCTAATTCATTTGTAAATGAAGATAACTCCTCCTCCCATTGATTTTGTTGTCATATGTTCTATATTAGCGGCTACAATATTGTATTGATTTCTATGCTAGTCTTAATAAGGAGGTTCTCCTAGACTAATGCGCTAATTCATTTGTAAATGAAGATAATTCCTCCTCCCATTGATTTTGTTGTCATATGTTCTATATTGGTGGCTCCAATATTGTATTTATTTCAATGCTAGGCTTAATAAGGAGGTTCTCCTAGACTAATCCGCTAATTCATTTGTAAATGAAGATAACTCCTCCTCCCATTGATATTTTTGTCATATATTCTATATTGGTGGCTCCAATATTGTATTTATTTCTATGCTAGGCTTAATAAGGAGGTTCTCCTAGACTAATGCGCTAATTCATTTGTAAATGAAGATAACTGCTCCTCCCATTGATATTGTTGTCATATGTTCTATAGTGGTGGCTCCAATATTGTATTTATTTCTATGCTAGGCTTAATAAGGAGTTTCTCCTAGACTAATGCGCTAATTCATTTGTAAATGAAGATAACTCCTCCTCCCATTGATTTTGTTGTCATATGTTCTATATTGGTTGCTCTAATATTGTATTTATTTCTATGCTAGGCTTAATATGGAGGTTCTCCTAGGCTAATACGCTAATTCATTTGTAAATAAGATAACTCCTCCCATTGATTTTTTTGTCATATGTTCTATATTGATGGCTCCAATATTGTATTTATTTCTATGCTAGGCTCAATAAGGAATTTCTCCTAGACTAATGCGCTAATTTATTTGTAAATGAAGATAACTCCTCCTCCCATTGATTTTGTTGTCATATGTTCTATATTGGTGGCTCCAATATTGTATTTATTTCTATGCTAGGCTTAATATGGAGGTTCTCCTAGACTAATGCGCTAATTCATTTGTAAATGAAGATAACTCCTCCTCCCATTGATTTTGTTGTCATATGTTCTATATTGGTGGCTCCAATATTGTATTTATTTCTATGCTAGGCTTAATAAGGTGTTTCTCCTAGACTAATGCGCTAATTCATTTATAAATGAAGATAACTCCTCCTCCCATTGATTTTGTTCTCATTTGTTCTATATTAGCGGCTACAATAGTGCATTTATTTCTATGCTAGGCTTAATAAGGAGATTCTCCTAGACTAATGCGCTAATTCATTTGTAAATGAAGATAACTCCTCCACCCATTGATTTTGTTGTCATATGTTCTATATTGTTGGCTCCAATATTGCATTTATTTCTATGCTAGGCTTAATAAGGAGTTTCTCCTAGACTAATGCGCTAATTCATATGTAAATGAAGAGAACTCCTCCTCCCATTGATTTTGTTGTCATATGTTCTATATTGGCGGCTGCAATATTGTATTTATTTCTATGGTAGGCTTAATAAGGAGGTTCTCCTAGACGAATGAGCTAATTCATTTGTAAATGAAGATAACTCCTCCTCCCATTGAATTTGTTGTCATATGTTCTATATTGGTGGCTCCAATATTGTATTTATTTCTATGCTAGGCTTAATAAGGAGGTTCTCCTAGACTAATGGGCTAATTCATTTGTAAATGAAGATAATTCCTCCTCCCATTGATTTTGTTGTCATATGTTCTATATTGGTGGCTCCAAAATTGTATTTCTTTCTATGCTAGGCTTAATAAGGAGTTTCTCCTAGACTAATGCGCTAATTCATTTGTAAATGAAGATAACTCCTCCTCCCATTGATTTTGTTGTCATATGTTCTATATTGGTTGCTCCAATATTGTATTTATTTCTATGCTAGGCTTAATATGGAGGTTCTTCTAGACTAATACGCTAATTCATTTGTAAATGAAGATAACTCCTCCTCCCATTGATTTTTTTGTCATATGTTCTATATTGGTGGCTCCAATATTGTATTTATTTCTATGCTAGGCTTAATAAGGAGTTTCTCCTAGACTAATGCGCTAATTCATTTGTAAATGAAGATAACTCCTCCTCCCATTGATTTTGTTGTCATATGTTCTATATTGGTTGCTCTAATATTGTATTTATTTCTATGCTAGGCTTAATATGGAGGTTCTCCTAGGCTAATACGCTAATTCATTTGTAAATAAGATAACTCCTCCCATTGATTTTTTTGTCATATGTTCTATATTGATGGCTCCAATATTGTATTTATTTCTATGCTAGGCTCAATAAGGAATTTCTCCTAGACTAATGCGCTAATTTATTTGTAAATGAAGATAACTCCTCCTCCCATTGATTTTGTTGTCATATGTTCTATATTGGTGGCTCCAATATTGTATTTATTTCTATGCTAGGCTTAATATGGAGGTTCTCCTAGACTAATGCGCTAATTCATTTGTAAATGAAGATAACTCCTCCTCCCATTGATTTTGTTGTCATATGTTCTATATTGGTGGCTCCAATATTGTATTTATTTCTATGCTAGGCTTAATAAGGTGTTTCTCCTAGACTAATGCGCTAATTCATTTATAAATGAAGATAACTCCTCCTCCCATTGATTTTGTTCTCATTTGTTCTATATTAGCGGCTACAATAGTGCATTTATTTCTATGCTAGGCTTAATAAGGAGATTCTCCTAGACTAATGCGCTAAGTTCATTTGTAAATGAAGATAACTCCTCCACCCATTGATTTTGTTGTCATATGTTCTATATTGTTGGCTCCAATATTGCATTTATTTCTATGCTAGGCTTAATAAGGAGTTTCTCCTAGACTAATGCGCTAATTCATATGTAAATGAAGAGAACTCCTCCTCCCATTGATTTTGTTGTCATATGTTCTATATTGGCGGCTGCAATATTGTATTTATTTCTATGGTAGGCTTAATAAGGAGGTTCTCCTAGACGAATGAGCTAATTCATTTGTAAATGAAGATAACTCCTCCTCCCATTGAATTTGTTGTCATATGTTCTATATTGGTGGCTCCAATATTGTATTTATTTCTATGCTAGGCTTAATAAGGAGGTTCTCCTAGACTAATGGGCTAATTCATTTGTAAATGAAGATAATTCCTCCTCCCATTGATTTTGTTGTCATATGTTCTATATTGGTGGCTCCAAAATTGTATTTCTTTCTATGCTAGGCTTAATAAGGAGTTTCTCCTAGACTAATGCGCTAATTCATTTGTAAATGAAGATAACTCCTCCTCCCATTGATTTTGTTGTCATATGTTCTATATTGGTTGCTCCAATATTGTATTTATTTCTATGCTAGGCTTAATATGGAGGTTCTTCTAGACTAATACGCTAATTCATTTGTAAATGAAGATAACTCCTCCTCCCATTGATTTTTTTGTCATATGTTCTATATTGGTGGCTCCAATATTGTATTTATTTCTATGCTAGGCTTAATAAGGAATTTCTCCTAGACTAATGCGCTAATTTATATGTAAATGAAGATAACTCCTCCTCCCATTGATTTTGTTGTCATATGTTCTATATTGGTGGCTCCAATATTGTATTTATTTCCATGCTAGGCTTAATATGGAGGTTCTCCTCGACTAATAAGCTAATTCATTTGAAAATGAAGATAACTCCTCCACCCATTGATATGTTTGTCATATGTTCTATATTGGTGGCTCCAATATTGTATTTATTTCTATGCTAGACTTAATAAGGAATTTCTCCTAGAATAATGCGGAAATTCATTTGTAAATGAAGATAACTCCTCCTCCCATTGATTTTGTTGTCATATGTTCTATATTAGCGGCTCCAATATTGTATTTATTTCTATGCTAGGCTTAATAAGGAGGTTCTCCTAGACGAATGCGCTAATTCATTTGTAAATGAAGATAACTCCTCCTCCCATTGATAATTTTGTCATATATTCTCTATTGGTGGCTCCAATATTGTATTTATTTCTATGCTAGGCTTAATAAGGAGGTTCTCCTAGACTAATGCGCTAATTCATTTGTAAATGAATATAACTCCTACTCCCATTGATTTTGTTCTCATTTGTTCGATATTAGCGGCTACAATAGTGTATTTATTTCTATGCTAGGCTTAATAAGGAGATTCTCCTAGACTAATGGGCTAGTTCATTTGTAAATGAAGATAACTCCTCCTCCCATTGATTTTGTTGTCATATGTTCTATATTGGTGGCTCCAATATTGTATTTATTTCTATGCTAGGCTTAATAAGGAGTTTCTCCTAGACTAATGCGCTAATTCATTTGTAAAAGAAGATAACTCATCCTCCCATTGATTTTGTTGTCATATGTACTCTATTGGTGGCTCCAATATTGTATTTATTTCTATGCTAGGCTTAATAAGGAGGTTCTCCTAGACTAATGCGCTAATTCATTTGTAAATGAATATAACTCCTCCTCCCATTGATTTTGTTGTCATATATTCTATATTGGTGTCTCCAATATTGTATTTATTTCTATGCTAGTCTTAATAAGGAGGTTCTCCTAGACTAATGCGCTAATTCATTTGTAAATGAAGATAACTCCTCCTCCCATTGATTTTGTTGTCATATGTTCTCTATTGGTGGCTTCAATATTGTATTTATTTCTATGCTAGGCTTAATAAGGAGGTTCTCCTAGACTAATGCGCTAATTCATTTGTAAATGAAGATAACTCCTCTTCCCATTGATTTTGTTGACATATGTTCTATATTAGCGGCTACAATATTGTATTTATTTCTATGCTAGGCTTAATAAGGAGGTTCTCCTAGACTAATGCGCTAATTCATATGTAAATGAAGATAACTCCTCCTCCCATTGATTTTGTTGTCATATGTTCTATATTGGCGGCCCCAATATTGTATTTATTTCTATGCTAGGCTTAATAATGTGGTTCTCCTAGACGAATGCGCTAATTCATTTGCAAATGAAGATACCTCCTCCTCCCATTGATATTTTGTCATATATTCTCTATTGGTGGCTCCAATATTGTATTTATTTCTATGCTAGGCTTAATAATGAGGTTCTCCTAGACTAATGCGCTAATTCATTTGTAAATGAAGATAACTCCTCCTCCCATTGATTTTCTTGTCATATATTCTATATTGGTGGCTCCAATATTGTATTTATTTCTATGCTAGGCTTAATAAGGGGTTTCTCCTAGACTAATGCGCTAATTCATTTGTAAATGAAGATAACTCCTCCTCCCATTGATTTTGTTGTCATATGTTCTATATTTACGGCTCCAATATTGTATTTATTTCTATGCTAGGCTTAATAAGGAAGTTCTCCTAGACTAATGCGCTAATTCATTTGTAAATGAAGATAACTCCTCCTCCCTTGGATTTTGTTGTCATATGTTCTCTATTGGTGGCTCCAATATTGTATTTATTTCTATGCTAGGCTTAATAAGGAGTTTCTCCTAGACTAATGCGCTAATTCATTTGTAAATGAAGATAACTCCTCCTCCCATTGATTTTGTTGTCATATGTTCTATATTGGTGGCTCCAATAATGTATTTATTTCTATGCTAGGCTTAATAAGGAGTTTCTCCTAGACTAATGCGCTAATTCATTTGTAAATGAAGATAACTCCTCCTCCCATTGATATTGTTGTCATATGTTCTATATTGGCGGCTCCAATATTGTATTTATTTCTATGCTAGGCTTAATAAGGAGGTTCTCCTAGACGAATGCGCTAATTCATTTGTAAATGAAGATAACTCCTCCTCCCATTGATATTGTTGTCATATATTCTCTATTGGTGGCTCCAATATTGTATTTATTTCTATGCTAGGCTTAATAAGGAGGTTCTCCTAGACTAATGCGCTAATTCATTTGTAAATGAAGATAACTCCTCCTCCCATTGATTTTGTTGTCATATGTTCTATATTGGTGGCTCCAAGATTGTATTTATTTCTATGCTAGGCTTAATAAGGAGTTTCTCCAAGACTAATGCGCTAATTCATTTGTAAATGAGGATAACTCCTCCTCCCATTGATTTTGTTGTCATATGTGCTCTTTTAGCGGCTCCAATATTGTATTTATTTCTATGCTAGGCTTAATAAAGTTTTTCTCCTAGACTAATGCGCTAATTCATTTGTAAATGAAGGTAACTCCTCCTCCCATTTTCATATGTTCTCTATTGGTGGCTCCAATATTGTATTTATTTCTATGCTAGACTTAATAAGGAGGTTCTCCTAGACTAATGCGCTAATTCATTTGTAAATAAAGATAACTCCTCCTCCCATTGATTTTGTTGTCATATGTTCTATATTAGCGGCTCCAATATTGTATTGATTTCTATGCCAGGCTTAATAAGGAGTTTCTCCTAGACTAATGCGCTAATTCATTTGTAAATGAAGATAATTCCTCCTCGCATTGATTTTGTTGCCATATGTTCTATATTGGTGGCTCCAATATTGTATTTATTCCTATGCTAGGCTGAATAAAAAGGTTCTCCTAGACTAATGCGCTAATTCATTTGTAAATGAAGATAACTCCTCCTCCCATTGATTTTGTTGTCATATGTCCTATATTAGGGGGTAGAATATTGTAGTGATTTCTATGCTAGGCTTAATAAGGAGTTTCTCCTAGACTAATGCGCTAATTCATTTGTAAATGAAGATAACTCCTCCTACCATTGATTTTGTTGTCATATGTTCTATATTGGTGGCTCCAATATTGTATTTATTTCTATGCTAGTCTTAATAAGGAGTTTCTCCTAGACTAATGCGCTAATTCATTTGTAAATGAACATAACTCTTCCTCCCATTGATTTTGTTGTAATATGTTATATATTGGTGGCTCCAATATTGTATTTATTTCTATGCTAGGCTTAATAAGGTGTTTCTCCTAGACTAATGCACTAATTCATTTGTAAATGAAGATAACTCCTCCTCCCATTGATTTTGTTGTCATATGTTCTCTATTGGTGGCTTCAATATTGTATTATTTCTATGCTAGGCTTAATAAGGATTTTTTTCTCCTAGACTATTGCTAATTCATTTGTAAATGAAGATAACTCCTCCTCCCATTGATATTGTTGTCATATGTTCTATGTTATTTGGCTCCAATATTGCATTTATTTCTATGCTAGGCTTAATAAGGAGTTTCTCCTAGACTAATGCGCTAATTCATATGTAAATGAAAGAGAACTCCTCCTCCCATTGATTTTGTTGTCATATGTTCTATATTGGCGGCTGCAATATTGTATTTATTTCTATGGTAGGCTTAATAAGGGAGGTTCTCCTAGACGAATGAGCTAATTCATTTGTAAATGAAGATAACTCCTCCTCCCATTGAATTTGTTGTCATATGTTCTATATTGGTGGCTCCAATATTGTATTTATTTCTATGCTAGGCTTAATAAGGAGGTTCTCCTAGACTAATGGGCTAATTCATTTGTAAATGAAGATAATTCCTCCTCCCATTGATTTTGTTGTCATATGTTCTATATTGGTGGCTCCAAAATTGTATTTCTTTCTATGCTAGGCTTAATAAGGAGTTTCTCCTAGACCAATGCGCTAATTCATTTGTAAATGAAGATAACTCCCTCCTCCCATTGATTTTTTTGTCATATGTTCTATATTGGTGGCTCCAATATTGTATTTATTTCTATGCTAGGCTTAATAAAATTTCTCTAGACTAATGCGCTAATTTATATGTAAATGAAGATAACTCCTCCTCCCATTGATTTTATTTGTCATATGTTCTATATTGGTGGCTCCATCTATTGTATTTATTTCTATGCTAGCCTTAATATGGAGTTCTCCTCGACTAATACGTAATTCATTTGAAAATGAAGATAACTCCCTCCACCCATTGATATGTTTGTCATATGTTCTCATTGGTGGCTCCAATAATGTATTTATTTCTATGCTAGGCTTAGCAAGGAATTTTCTCCTAGAATAATGCGGAAATTCATTTTGTAAATGAGAATAACTCCTCCTCCCATTGATTTTGTTGTCATATGTTCTATATTAGCGGCTCCAATATTGTATTTATTTCTATGCTAGGCTTAATAAGGAGGTTCTCCTGAACGGAATGCGCTAATTCATTTGTAAATAGAATAACTCCTCCTCACATTGATAATTTTTGTCATATATTCTCTATTGGTGGCTCCAATATTGTATTTATTTCTATGCTAGGCTTAATAAGGAGGTTCTCTATAGACTAATGCGCCAATTCATTTGTAAATGAATATAACTCCCTCTCCCATTGATTTTGTTCTCATTTGTTCGATATTAGCGGCTACAATAGTGTATTTATTTCTATGCTAGGCTTAATAAGGAGATTCTCCTAGACTAATGGGCTAGTTCATTTGTAAATGAAGATAACTCCTCCTCCCATTGATTTTGTTGTCATATGTTCTATATTGGTGGCTCCAATATTGTATTTATTTCTATGCTAGGCTTAATAAGGAGTTTCTCCTAGACTAATGCGCTAATTCATTTCGCAAAGAAGATAACTCCTCCTCCCATTGATTTTGTTGTCATATGTACTCTATTGGTGGCTCCAATATTGTATTTATTTCTATGCTAGGCTTAATAAGGAGGTTCTCCTAGACTAATGCGCTAATTCATTTGTAAATGAATATAACTCCTCCTCCCATTGATTTTGTTGTCATATATTCTATATTGGTGTCTCCAATATTGTATTTATTTCTATGCTAGTCTTAATAAGGAGGTTCTCCTAGACAATGCGCTAATTCATTTGTAAATGAAGATAACTCCTCCTCCCCATTGATTTTGTTGTCATATGTTCTCTATTGGTGGCTTCAATATTGTATTTGTTCTATACTGGAAGCAATAAGGGTTCTCCTAGACTAATGCGCTAATTCATTTGTAAATGAAGATAACTCCTCTTCCCATTGATTTTGTTGACATATGTTCTATATTAACGGCTACAATATTGTATTTATTTCTATGCTAGGCTTAATAGGAGGTTCTCCTAGACTAATGCGCTAATTCATATGTAAATGAGGAGTAACTCCTCCTCCCATTGATTTTGTCATATGTTCTCTATTGGTAGAGCTCCAATATTGTATTTATTTCTATGCTAGGCCAATAATGTGGTTCTCCTAGACTAATGCGCCTAATTCATTTGTAAATGAAGATAACTCCTCCTCCCATTGATTTTGTTGTCATATGTTCTATATTGGTGGCTCCAAGATTGTATTTATTTCTATGCTAGGCTTAATAAGGAGTTTCTCCAAGACTAATGCGCTAATTCATTTGTAAATGAGGATAACTCCTCCTCCCATTGATTTTGTTGTCATATGTGCTCTTTTAGCGGCTCCAATATTGTATTTATTTCTATGCTAGGCTTAATAAAGTTTTTCTCCTAGACTAATGCGCTAATTCATTTGTAAATGAAGGTAACTCCTCCTCCCATTTTCATATGTTCTCTATTGGTGGCTCCAATATTGTATTTATTTCTATGCTAGACTTAATAAGGAGGTTCTCCTAGACTAATGCGCTAATTCATTTGTAAATGAAGATAACTCCTCCTCCCATTGATTTTGTTGTCATATGTTCTATATTAGCGGCTCCAATATTGTATTGATTTCTATGCCAGGCTTAATAAGGAGTTTCTCCTAGACTAATGCGCTAATTCATTTGTAAATGAAGATAATTCCTCCTCGCATTGATTTTGTTGCCATATGTTCTATATTGGTGGCTCCAATATTGTATTTATTCCTATGCTAGGCTGAATAAAAAGGTTCTCCTAGACTAATGCGCTAATTCATTTGTAAATGAAGATAACTCCTCCTCCCATTGATTTTGTTGTCATATGTCCTATATTAGGGGGTAGAATATTGTAGTGATTTCTATGCTAGGCTTAATAAGGAGTTTCTCCTAGACTAATGCGCTAATTCATTTGTAAATGAAGATAATTCATCCTCCCATTGATTTTGTTGTTATATGTTCTATATTGGTGGCTCCAATATTGTATTTATTTCTATGCTAGTCTTAATAAGGAGTTTCTCCTAGACTAATGCGCTAATTCATTTGTAAATGAACATAACTCTTCCTCCCATTGATTTTGTTGTAATATGTTATATATTGGTGGCTCCAATATTGTATTTATTTCTATGCTAGGCTTAATAAGGTGTTTCTCCTAGACTAATGCACTAATCCATTTGTAAATGAAGATAACTCCTCCTCCCATTGATTTTGTTGTCATATGTTCTCTATTGGTGGCTTCAATATTGTATGTATTTCTATGCTAGGCTTAATAAGGAGTTTCTCCTAGACTAATGCGCTAATTCATTTGTAAATGAAGATAACTCCTCCTCCCATTGATATTGTTGTCATATGTTCTATATTGGCGGCTCCAATATTGTATTTATTTCTATGCTAGGCTTAATAAGGAGGTTCTCCTAGACGAATGCGCTAATTCATTTGTAAATGAAGATAACTCCTCCTCCCATTGATATTGTTGTCATATATTCTCTATTGGTGGCTCCAATATTGTATTTATTTCTATGCTAGGCTTAATAAGGAGGTTCTCCTAGACTAATGCGGTAATTCATTTGTAAATGAAGATAACTCCTCCTCCCTCATTGATTTTGTTGTCATATGTTCTATATTGGTGGCTCCAAGATTGTATTTATTTCTATGCTAGGCTTAATAAGGAGTTTCTCCAAGACTAATGCGCTAATTCATTTGTAAATGAAGGTAACTCCTCCTCCCATTTTCATATGTTCTATATTGGTGGCTCCAATATTGTATTTATTTCTATGCTAGACTTAATAAGGAGTTTCTCCTAGACTAATGCGCTAATTCATTTGTAAATGAAGATAATTCCTCCTCCCATTGATTTTGTTGTCATATATTCTATATTAGCGGCTCCAATATTGTATTGATTTCTATGCCAGGCTTAATAAGGAGTTTCTCCTAGACTAATGCGCTAATTCATTTGTAAATGAAGATAATTCCTCCTCGCATTGATTTTGTTGCCATATGTTCTATAGTGGTGGCTCCAATATTGTATTTATTCCTATGCTAGGCTGAATAAAAAGGTTCTCCTAGACTAATGCGCTAATTCATTTGTAAATGAAGATAACTCCTCCTCCCATTGATTTTGTTGTCATATGTCCTATATTAGGGGGTAGAATATTGTAGTGATTTCTATGCTAGGCTTAATAAGGTGTTTCTCCTAGACTAATGCGCTAATTCATTTGTAAATGAAGATAACTCCTCCTCCCATTGATTTTGTTGTCATATGTTCTATATTGGTGGCTCCAATATTGTATTTATTTCTATGCTAGGCTTAATAAGGAGTTTCTCCTAGACTAATGCGCTAATTCATTTGTAAATGAAGATAACTCCTCCTCCCATTGTCATATGTTCTATATTGGTGGCTCCAATATTGTATTTATTTCTGTGCTAGCCTTAATAAGGAGATTCTCCTAGACTAATACGCTAATTCATTTGTAAATGAAGATAACTCCTCCTCCCATTGATTTTGTTGTCATATGTTCTATATTGGTGGCTCCAATATTGTATTTATTTCTATGCTAGGCTTAATAAGGAGGTTCCCCTAGACTAATGCGCTAATACATTTGTAAATGAAGATAATTCCTCCTCCCATTGATTTTGTTGTCATATGTTCTATATTGGTGGCTCCAATATTGTATTTATTTCTATGCTAGGCTTAATAAGGAGGTTCTCCTAGATTAATGCGCTAATTCATTTGTAAATGAAGATAACTCCTCCGCCCATTGATTTTGTTGTCATATGTTCTATATTGGTGGTTCTAATATTGTATTTATTTCTATGCTAGGCTTAATAAGGAGTTTCTCCTAGACTAATGCGCTAATTCATTTGTAAATGAAGATAACTCCTCTTCCCATTGATTTTGTTGTCATATGTTCTATATTAGCGGCTCCAATATTGTATTTATTTCTATGCTAGGCTTAATAAGGAGTTTCTCCTAGACTAATGCGCTCATTCATTTGTAAATGAAGATAATTCCTCCTCCCATTGATTTTGTTGTCATATGTCCTATATTGGTGGCTCCAATATTGTATTTATTTCAATGCTAGGCTTAATAAGGAGGTTCTCCTAGACTAATGCGCTAATTCATTTGTAAATGAAGATAACTCCTCTTCCCATTGATTTTGTTGTCATATGTTCTATATTAGCGGCTCCAATATTGTATTTATTTCTATGCTAGTCTTAATAAGGATGTTCTCCTAGACTAATGCGCTAATTCATTTGTAAATGAAGATAATTCCTCCTCCCATTGATTTTGTTGTCATATGTCCTATATTGGTGGCTCCAATATTGTATTTATTTCAATGCTAGGCTTAATAAGGAGGTTTTCCTAGACTAATGCGCTAATTCATTTGTAAATGAAGATAACTCCTCCTCCCATTGATATTTTTGTCATATATTCTATATTGGTGGCTCCAATATAGTATTTAATTCTATGCTAGGCTTAATAAGGAGTTTCTCCTAGACTAATGCGCTAATTCATTTGTAAATGAAGATAACTCCTCCTCCCATTGATTTTGTTCTCATTTGTTCTATATTAGCGGCTACAATAGTGCATTTATTTCTATGCTAGGCTTAATAAGGAGGCTCTCCTAGACTAATGCGCTAATTCATTTGTAAATGAAGATAACTCCTCCTCCCATTGATTTTGTTGTCATATGTTCTATATTGGTGGCTCCAAAATTGTATTTATTTCTATGCTAGGCTTAATAAGGAGTTTCTCCTAGACTAATGCGCTAATTCATTTGTAAATGAAGATAACTCCTCCTCCCATTGATTTTGTTGTCATATGTTCTATATTGGTTGCTCCAATATTGTATTTATTTCTATGCTAGGCTTAATATGGAGGTTCTTCTAGACTAATACGCTAATTCATTTGTAAATGAAGATAACTCCTCCTCCAATTGATTTTTTTGTCATATGTTCTGTATTGGTGGCTCCAATATTGTATTTATTTCTAAGCTAGGCTTAATAAGGAATTTCTCCTAGACTAATGCGCTAATTTATTTGTAAATGATGATAACTCCTCCTCCCATTGATTTTGTTGTCATATGTTCTATATTGGTGGCTCCAATATTGTATTTATTTCTATGCTAGGCTTAATATGGAGGTTCTCCTCGACTAATAAGCTAATTCATTTGAAAATGAAGATAACTCCTCCACCCATTGATATGTTTGTCATATGTTCTATATTGGTGGCTCCAATATTGTATTTATTTCTATGCTAGGCTTAATAAGGAGTTTCTCCTAGACTAATGCGCTAATTTATTTGTAAATGAAGATAACTCCTCGTCCCATTGATTTTGTTGTCATATGTTCTATATTAGCGGCTCCAATATTGTATTTATTTCTATGCTAGGCTTAATAAGGAGGTTCTCCTAGACGAATGCGCTGATTCATTTGTAAATGAAGATAACTCCTCCTCCCATTGATATTTTTGTCATATATTCTCTATTGGTGGCTCCAATATTGTATTTATTTCTATGCTAGGCTTAATAAGGAGGTTCTCCTAGACTAATGCGCTAATTCATTTGTAAATAAGATAACTCCTCCTCCCATTTATTTTGTTCTCATTTGTTCTATATTAGCGGCTACAATAGTGTATTTATTTCTATGCTAGGCTTAATAAGGAGATTCTCCTAGACTAATGCGCTAGTTCATTTGTAAATGAAGATAACTCTTCCTCCCATTGATTTTGTTGTCATATGTTCTATATTGGTGGCTCCAATATTGTATTTATTTCTATGCTAGGCTTAATAAGGAGTTTCTCCTAGTCTAATGCGCTAATTCATTTGTAAATGAAGATAACTCCTCCTCCCATTGTCATATGTTCTATATTTGTGGCTCCAATATTGTATTTATTTCTATGCTAGGCTTAATAAGGAGTTTCTCCTAGACTAATGCGCTAATTCATTTGTAAATGAAGATAACTCCTCCTCCCATTGATTTTGTTGTCATATGTACTCTATTGGTGGCTCCAATATTGTATTTATTTCTATGCTAGGCTTAATAAGGAGGTTCTGCTAGACTAATGCGCTAATTCATTTGTAAATGAATATAACTCCTCCTCCCATTGATTTTGTTGTCATATGTCCTATATTGGTGGCTCCAATATTGTATTTATTTCTATGCTAGGCTTAATAAAGTGGTTCTCCTAGACTAATGCGCTAATTCATTTGTAAATGAAGATAATTCCTCTTCCCATTGATTTTGTTGTCATATGTTCTATATTAGTGGCTACAATATTGTATTGATTTCTATGCTAGGCTTAATAAGGAGTTTCTCCTAGACTAATGCGCTAATTCATTTGTAAATGAAGATAATTCCACCTCCCATTGATTTTGTTGTCATATGTTCTATATTGGTGGCTCCAATATTTTATTTATTTCTATGCTAGGCTTAATAAGGAGTTTCTCCCAGACTAATGCGCTAATTCATTTGTAAATGAAGATAACTCCTCCTCCCATTGATTTTGTTGTCATATGTTCTATATTGGTGGCTCCAATTATGTATTTATTTCTATGCTAGGCTTAATAAGGTGGTTCTCCCAGACTAATGCGCTAATTCGTTTGTAAATGAAGATAACTCCTCCTCCCATTGATTTTGTTGTCATATGTTCTCTATTGGTGGCACCAATATTGTATTTATTTCTATGCTAGGCTTAATAAGGAGGTTCTCCTAGACTAATGCGCTAATTCATATGTAAATGAAGATAACTCCTCCTCCCATTGATTTTGTTGTCATATGATCTATATTGGCGGCTCCAATATGGTATTTATTTCTATGCTAGGCTTAATAAGGAGGTTCTCCTAGACAAATGCGCTAATTCATTCGTAAATGAAGGTAACTCCTCCTCCCATTGATATTGTTGTCATATATTCTCTATTGGTGGCTCCAATATTGCATTTATTTCTATGCTAGGCTTAATAAGGAGTTTCTCCTAGACTAATGCGCTAATTCATTTGTAAATGAAGATAACTCCTCCTCCCATTGATTTTGTTGTCATATGTTCTATATTGGTGGCTCCAATATTGTATTTATTTCTATGCTAGGCTTAATAAGGAGTTTCTCCTAGACTAATGCGCTAATTCATTTGTAAATGAAGATAACTCCTCCTCCCATTGATTTTGTTGTCACATGTTCTATATTTCCGGCTCCAATATTGTATTTATTTCTATGCTAGGCTTAATAAGGAGGTTCTCCTAGACTAATGCGCTAATTCATATGTAAATGAAGATAACTCCTCCTCCCATTGATTTTGTTGTCATATGTTCTCTATTAGTGGCTCCAATATTGTATTTATTTCTATGCTTGGCTTAATAAGGAGGTTCTCCTAGACTAATGCGCTAATTCATATGTAAATGAAGATAACTCCTCCTCCCATTGATTTTGTTGTCATATGTTCTATATTGGCGGCTCCAATATTGTATTTATTTCTATGCTAGGCTTAATAAGGAGGTTCTCCTAGACAAATGCGCTAATTCATTTGTAAATGAAGATAACTCCTCCTCCCATTGATATTGTTGTCATATATTCTCTATTGGTGGCTCCAATATTGTATTTATTTCTATGCTAGGCTTAATAAGGAGTTTCTCCTAGACTAATGCGCTAATTCATTTGTAAATGAAGATAACTCCTCCTCCCATTGATTTTCTTGTCATATGTTCTCTATTGGTGGCTCCAATATTGTATTTATTTCTATGCTAGGCTTAATAAGGAGGTTCTCCTAGACTAATGTGCTAATTCATATGTAAATGAAGATAACTCCTCCTCCCATTGATTTTGTTGTCATATGTTCTATATTGGCGGCTCCAATATTGTATTTATTTCTATGCTAGGCTTAATAAGGAGGTTCTCCTAGACGAATGCGCTAATTCATTTGTAAATGAAGATAACTCCTCCTCCCATTGATTTTGTTGTCATATGTTCTATATTAGCGGCTCCAATATTATATTTATTTCTATGCTAGGCTTAATAAGGAGTTTCTCCTAGACTAATGCGCTAATTCTTTTGTAAATGAAGATAACTCCTCCTCCTATTGATTTTGTTGTCATATGTTCTATATTAGTGGCTCCAATATTGTATTTATTTCTATGCTAGGCTTAATAAGGAGTTTCTCCTAGACTAATGCGCTAATTCATTTGTAAATGAAGATAACTCCTCCTCCTATTGATTTTGTTGTCATATGTTTTATATTGGTGGCTTCAATATTGTATTTATTTCTATGCTAGGCTTAATAAGGAGTTTCTCCTAGACTAATGCGCTAATTCATTTGTAAATGAAGATAACTCCTCCTCCCATTGATTTTGTTGTCATATGTTCTATATTGGCGGCTCCAATATTGTATTTATTTCTATGCTAGGCTTAATAAGGAGTTTCTCCTAGACTATTGCGCTAATTCATTTGTAAATGAAGCTAACTCCTCCTCCCACGGATTTTGTTGTCATATGTTCTATATTGGTGGCTCCAATATTGTTTTTATTTCTATGCTATGCTTAATAAGGAGTTTCTCCTAGACTAATGCGCTAATTCATTTGTAAATGAAGATAACTCCTCCACCCTTTCATTTTTTGATCATATGTTCTATATTGGCGGCTCCAATATTGTGTATTTATTTCTATTACTAGGCTTAATAAAGGTTTCTCCTAGGAGTAATGCGCTAATTAATTTGTAAATAGAAGATAACTCCTCCTCCCCATTCATTTTGTTGTCATATGTTCTCTATTGGTGGCTCGAATATTGTATTTATTTCTATGCTAGGCTTAATAAGGAAGTTCTCCTAGACTAATGCGCTAATTCATATGTAAATAGAAGAATAACTCCTCCTCCCTAATTGATTTTGTTGTCATATGTTCTCTATTGGTGGCTCAATATTGTGTTTATTTCTATGCTTGGCGCTTAATAAGGAAGGTTTCTCCTAGACTAATGCGCTAATTCATATGTAAATGAAGATAACTCCTCCTCCCATTGATTTTGTTGTCATATGTTCTATATTGGCGGCTCCTTAATATTATGTTTAATTTGACAACATTTTCTATACTAGGCTTGGAAAGTAATGGAGGTTCTTTCCCTAGACAAATGCGCTAATTCATTTGTAAATGTGAATAACTCCTCCTCCCATTGATTTTGTTATTGTCATATGTTCTATGTTGGCGGCTCCAATATTGTATTTATTTCTACATGCTAGGCTTGTAAGGAGGTTCTCCTAGACGAATGCGCTAATTCATTTGTAAATGAAGATAACTCCTCCTCCCATTGATTTTGTTTGTCCATATCGTTTCTATATTTTCCAGGCTCCAATATTGTGTTTGTTTCAATGCCTGAGGCTAAATAAGGAAAGGTTCTCCTAGAATAATGCGCTAATTCATTTCAGTAAATGAAAGATAACTCCTCCTCCCATTGATTTTGATTGTCATATGTTCTCTATTAGGTGGCTCCAATATTTTTGTTTCTTTATTACTGACTGCTGTAGGCTTGTAAGGTTGGTTCTCCCAGACTAATGCTTCAGTACCATTTCCATTTGTAAAGAAATGAAGATAACTCCTCCTCCCATTGATTTTGTTGTTCATTTTATGTTCTCTGTTAGGTGGAATCCAATATTATGTATTTTATTTCTAATGCTAGGCTTGAAATATGGAAGGTTCTCCTAGACCTAATGCGCCTAATTCATTTGTAAATGAATATAACTCCCTCCTCCCACATTGATTTTGTTGACATGTGTTAATTTTCTAAATTATTTCGGCTCCAATATTGTATTTATTTCTCTTTTACTGGGCTTGTAAGGAGTTTCTCCTAGACTAATGCCGCTTCCAATTCATTTGTAAATGCAGATAACTCCTCCTCCTATTGATTTTGTTGTCATATGTTCTATATTAGTGGCTCCAATATTGTATTTATTTCTATGCTAGGCTTAATAAAGTGTTTCTCCTAGACTAATGCGCTAATTCATTTGTAAATGAAGATAACTCTTCCTCCCATTGATTTTGTTGTCATATGTTCTATATTGGTGGCTCCAATATTGTATTTATTTCTATGCTAGGCTTAATAAGGAGTTTCCACTAGATAATGCGCTAATTCATTTGTAAATGAAGATAACTCTTCCTCCCATTGATTTTGTTGTCATATGTTCTATATTGGTGGTTCCAATATTGTATTTATTACTATCCTAGGCTGAATAAGGAGTTTCTCCTAGACTAATGCGCTAATTCATTTGTAAATGAAGATAACTCCTCTTCCCATTGATTTTGTTGTCATATGTTCTCTATTGGTGGCTCCAATATTGTATTTATTTCTATGCTAGGCTTAATAAGGAGTTTCTCCTAGACTAATGCGCTAATTCATTTGTAAATGAAGATAACTCCTCCTCCTATTGATTTTGTTGTCATATGTTTTATATTGGTGGCTTCAATATTGTATTTATTTCTATGCTAGGCTTAATAAGGAGTTTCTCCTAGACTAATGCGCTAATTCATTTGTAAATGAAGATAACTCCTCCTCCCATTGATTTTGTTGTCATATATTCTATATTGGTGGCTACAATATTGTATTTATTTCTATGCTAGGCTTAATAAGGAGTTTCTCCTAGACTAATGCGCTCATTCATTTGTAAATGAAGATAACTCCTCCTCCCATTGATTTTGTTGTCATATGTTCTATATTGGTGGCTCCAATATTGTATTTATTTCTATGCTAGGCTTAATAAGGAGTTTCTCCTAGACTAATGAGCTAATTCATTTGTAAATGAAGATAACTCCTCCTCCTTTTGATTTTTTTGTCATATGTTCTATATTGGCGGCTCCAATATTGTATTTATTTCTATGCTAGGCTGAATAAGGAGTTTCTCCTAGACTAATGCGCTAATTCATTTGTAAATGAAGATAACTCCTCCTCCCATTGATTTTGTTGTCATATGTTCTATATTTCCGGCTCCAATATTGTATTTATTTCTATGCTAGGCTAAATAAGGAGGTTCTCCTAGACTAATGCGCTAATTCATTTGTAAATGAAGATAACTCCTCCTCCCATTGATTTTGTTGTCATATGTTCTCTATTGGTGGCTCCAATATTGTATTTATTTCTATGCTAGGCTTAATAAGGTGGTTCTCCCAGACTAATGCGCTAATTCATTTGTAAATGAAGATAACTCCTCCTCCCATTGATTTTGTTGTCATATGTTCTCTATTGGTGGATCCAATATTGTATTTATTTCTATGCTAGGCTTAATATGGAGGTTCTCCTAGACTAATGCGCTAATTCATTTGTAAATGAATATAACTCCTCCTCCCATTGATTTTGTTGACATATGTTCTAAATTAGCGGCTCCAATATTGTATTTATTTCTATGCTAGGCTTAATAAGGAGTTTCTCCTAGACTAATGCGCTAATTCATTTGTAAATGAAGATAACTCCTCCTCCTATTGAATTTGTTGTCATATGTTCTATATTAGTGGCTCCAATATTGTATTTATTTCTATGCTAGGCTTAATAAAGTGTTTCTCCTAGACTAATGCGCTAATTCATTTGTAAATGAAGATAACTCTTCCTCCCATTGATTTTGTTGTCATATGTTCTATATTGGTGGCTCCAATATTGTATTTATTTCTATGCTAGGCTTAATAAGGAGTTTCCACTAGATAATGCGCTAATTCATTTGTAAATGAAGATAACTCTTCCTCCCATTGATTTTGTTGTCATATGTTCTATATTGGTGGTTCCAATATTGTATTTATTACTATCCTAGGCTGAATAAGGAGTTTCTCCTAGACTAATGCGCTAATTCATTTGTAAATGAAGATAACTCCTCTTCCCATTGATTTTGTTGTCATATGTTCTCTATTGGTGGCTCCAATATTGTATTTATTTCTATGCTAGGCTTAATAAGGAGTTTCTCCTAGACTAATGCGCTCATTCATTTGTAAATGAAGATAACTCCTCCTCCTATTGATTTTGTTGTCATATGTTTTATATTGGTGGCTTCAATATTGTATTTATTTCTATGCTAGGCTTAATAAGGAGTTTCTCCTAGACTAATGCGCTAATTCATTTGTAAATGAAGATAACTCCTCCTCCCATTGATTTTGTTGTCATATATTCCATATTGGTGGCTACAATATTGTATTTATTTCTATGCTAGGCTTAATAAGGAGTTTCTCCTAGACTAATGCGCTCATTCATTTGTAAATGAAGATAACTCCTCCTCCCATTGATTTTGTTGTCATATGTTCTATATTGGTGGCTCCAATATTGTATTTATTTCTATGCTAGGCTTAATAAGGAGTTTCTCCTAGACTAATGAGCTAATTCATTTGTAAATGAAGATAACTCCTCCTCCTTTTGATTTTTTTGTCATATGTTCTATATTGGCGGCTCCAATATTGTATTTATTTCTATGCTAGGCTTAATAAGGAGTTTCTCCTAGACTAATGCGCTAATTCATTTGTAAATGAAGATAACTCCTCCTCCCAGTGATTTTGTTGTCATATATTCTATATTGGTGGCTACAATATTGTATTTATTTCTATGCTAGGCTTAATAAGGAGTTTCTCCTAGACTAATGCGCTAATTCATTTGTAAATGAAGATAACTCCTCCTCCCATTGATTTTGTTGTCATATGTTCTCTATTGGTGGCTCCAATATTGTATTTATTTCTATGCTAGGCTTAATAAGGAGGTTCTCCTATACTAATGCGCTAATTCATTTGTAAATGAAGATAACTCCTCCTCCCATTGATTTTGTTGTCATATGTTCTATATTGGTGGCTCCAATATTGTATTTATTTCTATGCTAGGCTTAATAAGGAGTTTCTCCTAGACTAATGCGCTAATTCATTTGTAAATGAAGATAACTCCTCCTCCTTTTGATTTTTTGTCATATGTTCTATATTGGCGGCTCCAATATTGTATTTATTTCTATGCTAGGCTTAATAAGGAGTTTCTCCTAGACTAATGCGCTAATTCATTTGTAAATGAAGATAACTCCTCCTCCTATTGATTTTGTTGTCATATGTTTTATATTGGTGGCTTCAATATTGTATTTATTTCTATGCTAGGCTTAATAAGGAGTTTCTCCTAGACTAATGCGCTAATTCATTTGTAAATGAAGATAACTCCTCCTCCCATTGATTTTGTTGTCATATGTTCTATATTGGCGGCTCCAATATTGTATTTATTTCTATGCTAGGCTTAATAAGGAGTTTCTCCTAGACTATTGCGCTAATTCATTTGTAAATGAAGCTAACTCCTCCTCCCACGGATTTTGTTGTCATATGTTCTATATTGGTGGCTCCAATATTGTTTTTATTTCTATGCTATGCTTAATAAGGAGTTTCTCCTAGACTAATGCGCTAATTCATTTGTAAATGAAGATAACTCCTCCTCCCTTTCATTTTTTTGTCATATGTTCTATATTGGCGGCTCCAATATTGTATTTATTTCTATGCTAGGCTTAATAAAGAGTTTCTCCTAGAGTAATGCGCTAATTAATTTGTAAATGAAGATAACTCCTCCTCCCATTCATTTTGTTGTCATATGTTCTCTATTGGTGGCTCGAATATTGTATTTATTTCTATGCTAGGCTTAATAAGGAAGTTCTCCTAGACTAATGCGCTAATTCATATGTAAATGAAGATAACTCCTCCTCCCATTGATTTTGTTGTCATATGTTCTCTATTGGTGGCTCCAATATTGTATTTATTTCTATGCTTGGCTTAATAAGGAGGTTCTCCTAGACTAATGCGCTAATTCATATGTAAATGAAGATAACTCCTCCTCCCATTGATTTTGTTGTCATATGTTTTATATTGGCGGCTCCAATATTGTATTTATTTCTATGCTAGGCTTAATAAGGAGGTTCTCCTAGACAAATGCGCTAATTCATTTGTAAATGAAGATAACTCCTCCTCCCATTGATTTTGTTGTCATATGTTCTATATTGGCGGCTCCAATATTGTATTTATTTCTATGCTAGGCTTAATAAGGAGGTTCTCCTAGACGAATGCGCTAATTCATTTGTAAATGAAGATAACTCCTCCTCCCATTGATTTTGTTGTCATATGTTCTATATTGGCGGCTCCAATATTGTATTTATTTCTATGCTAGGCTTAATAAGGAGGTTCTCCTAGAATAATGCGCTAATTCATTTGTAAATGAAGATAACTCCTCCTCCCATTGATTTTGTTGTCATATGTTCTCTATTGGTGGCTCCAATATTGTATTTATTTCTATGCTAGGCTTAATAAGGTGGTTCTCCCAGACTAATGCGCTAATTCATTTGTAAATGAAGATAACTCCTCCTCCCATTGATTTTGTTGTCATATGTTCTCTATTGGTGGATCCAATATTGTATTTATTTCTATGCTAGGCTTAATATGGAGGTTCTCCTAGACTAATGCGCTAATTCATTTGTAAATGAATATAACTCCTCCTCCCATTGATTTTGTTGACATATGTTCTAAATTAGCGGCTCCAATATTGTATTTATTTCTATGCTAGGCTTAATAAGGAGTTTCTCCTAGACTAATGCGCTAATTCATTTGTAAATGAAGATAACTCCTCCTCCTATTGATTTTGTTGTCATATGTTCTATATTAGTGGCTCCAATATTGTATTTATTTCTATGCTAGGCTTAATAAAGTGTTTCTCCTAGACTAATGCGCTAATTCATTTGTAAATGAAGATAACTCTTCCTCCCATTGATTTTGTTGTCATATGTTCTATATTGGTGGCTCCAATATTGTATTTATTTCTATGCTAGGCTTAATAAGGAGTTTCCACTAGATAATGCGCTAATTCATTTGTAAATGAAGATAACTCTTCCTCCCATTGATTTTGTTGTCATATGTTCTATATTGGTGGTTCCAATATTGTATTTATTACTATCCTAGGCTGAATAAGGAGTTTCTCCTAGACTAATGCGCTAATTCATTTGTAAATGAAGATAACTCCTCTTCCCATTGATTTTGTTGTCATATGTTCTATATTTGTGGCTCCAATATTGTATTTATTTCTATGCTAGGCTTAATAAGGAGTTTCTCCTAGACTAATGCGCTAATTCATTTGTAAATGAAGATAACTCCTCCTCCTATTGATTTTGTTGTCATATGTTTTATATTGGTGGATTCAATATTGTATTTATTTCTATGCTAGGCTTAATAAGGAGTTTCTCCTAGACTAATGCGCTAATTCATTTGTAAATGAAGATAACTCCTCCTCCCATTGATTTTGTTGTCATATATTCTATATTGGTGGCTACAATATTGTATTTATTTCTATGCTAGGCTTAATAAGGAGTTTCTCCTAGACTAATGCGCTCATTCATTTGTAAATGAAGATAACTCCTCCTCCCATTGATTTTGTTGTCATATGTTCTATATTGGTGGCTCCAATATTGTATTTATTTCTATGCTAGGCTTAATAAGGAGTTTCTCCTAGACTAATGCGCTAATTCATTTGTAAATGAAGATAACTCCTCCTCCTTTTGATTTTTTTGTCATATGTTCTATATTGGCGGCTCCAATATTGTATTTATTTCTATGCTAGGCTTAATAAGGAGTTTCTCCTAGACTAATGCGCTAATTCATTTGTAAATGAAGATAACTCCTCCTCCCATTGATTTTGTTGTCATAAATTCTATATTGGTGGCTACAATATTGTATTTATTTCTATGCTAGGCTTAATAAGGAGTTTCTCCTAGACTAATGCGCTAATTCATTTGTAAATGAAGATAACTCCTCCTCCCATTGATTTTGTTGTCATATGTTCTCTATTGGTGGCTCCAATATTGTATTTATTTCTACGCTAGGCTTAATAAGGGGGTTCTCCTATACTAATGCGCTAATTCATTTGTAAATGAAGATAACTCCTCCTCCCATTGATTTTATTGTCATATGTTCTATATTAGCGGCTCCAATATTGTATTTATTTCTATGCTAGGCTTAATAAAGAGTTTCTCTTAGACTAATGCGCTAATTGATTTGTAAATGAAGTTAACTCCTCCTCCCATTGATTTTGTTGTCATATGTTCTATATTGGTGGCTCCAATATTGTATTTATTTCTATGCTAGGCTTAATAAGGAGTTTCTCCTAGACTAATGCGCTAATTCATTTGTAAATGAAGATAACTCTTCCTCCCATTGATTTTGTTGTCATATGTTCTATATTGGTGGCTCCAATATTGTATTTATTTCTATGCTAGGCTTAATAAGGAGTTTCTCCTAGACTAATGCGCTAATTCATTTGTAAATGAATATAACTCCTCCTCCCATTGATTTTGTTGTCATATGTTCTACATTGGCGGCTCACATATTTTATTTATTTCTATGCTAGGCTTAATAAGGAGTTTCTCCTAGACTATTGCGCTAATTCATTTGTAAATGAAGCTAACTCCTCCTCCCATTGATTTTTTTGTCATATATTCTATATTGGTGGCTCCAATATTGTATTTATTCCTATGCTAGGCTTAATAAGGAGTTTCTCCTAGACTAATGCGCTAATTCATTTGTAAATGAAGATAACTCCTCCTCCTAATGATTTTGTTGTCATATGTTTTATATTGGTGGCTTCAATATTGTATTTATTTCTATGCTAGGCTTAATAAGGAGTTTCTCCTAGACTAATGCGCTAATTCATTTGTAAATGAAGATAACTCCTCCTCCCATTGATTTTGTTGTCATATATTCTATATTGGTGGCTACAATATTGTATTTATTTCTATGCTAGGCTTAATAAAGAGTTTCTCCTAGAGTAATGCGCTACTAATTTGTAAATGAAGATAACTCCTCCCATTGATTTTGTTGTTATATTCTATATTGGTGGTTACAATATTTATTTCTATACATAGGCTTAATATTTCTCCGACTAATGCGCTAATTTATTTGTAAAATGAAGATAACTCCCCCAATCATTGATTTTGTTGTCATATGTTCTATATTGGTGGCTCCAATATTGTATTTATTTCTATAAGCAGGGCTTAAAAAGGAGTTTCTCCTAGACTAATGCGCTAATTCATTTGTAAATGAAGATAACTCCTCCTCCTTTTGATTTTTGTCATATGTTCTATATTGGCGGCTCCAATATTGTATTTATTTCTATGCTAGGCTTAGTAAGGAGTTTCTCCTAGACTAATGCGCTAATTCATTTGTAAATGAAGATAACTCCTCCTCCCATTGATTTTGTTGTCATATATTCTATATTGGTTGCTCCAGTATTTATTTTTATTTCTATGCTGTGGGCTTCATGAGGTTCTCCTAGACTAATGCGCTAATTCATTTGTAAATGAAGATAACTCCTCCTCCCATTGATTTTGTTGTCATATGTTCTCTATTGGTGGCTCCAATATTGTATTTATTTTTGCTAGGCTGAATAAGGAGTTTCTCCTAGACTAATGTTAATCTTGTTCAAATGGAAGATGACTCCTCCTCCCATTGATTTTGTTGTCATATGTTCTATTGGTGGCTCCAATATTGTATTTATTTCTATGCTAGGCTTAATAATAGTTCTGTAGATTAATGCGTCAATTGTTTGTAAATGAAGATACCCTCCTCCTTTTGATTTTTTGTCATATGTTCTATATTGGCGGCTCCAATATTGTATTTATTTCTATGCTAGGCTTAATAAGGAGTTTCTCCTAGACTAATGCGCTAATTCATTTGTAAATGAAGATAACTCCTCCTCCTATTGATTTTGTTGTCATATGTTTTATATAGTGGGTGTGGTTTCAATATTGTATTTATTTCTATGCTAGGCTTAATAAGGAGTTTCTCCTAGACTAATGCGCTAATTCATTTGTAAAATGAAGATAACTCCTCCCATTGATTTTGTTGTCATATGTTCTATATTTATGTTCAATATTATCCTATTTTTACGTTGAAATGTTTTATCATTGAGTTTCTCCTGTAGACTATATTGGGTGTACACCATTTGTAATTGCCACCTCCTTACTTGGATTTGGTTGTCATATGTTCTATATTTAAATTCCCAACCACGTTTATTTACAGTTAATAAGGAGTTTTCCAGACTATCATACAGCACCATTTAAATGAAGATTCCTCCTCCTTTGATTTTTAAAATTAAACGTTCTATATTAAAAATTTCAATATTTTATTTATTTCTATGTTAGGCTTAATAAAGAGTTTCTCCTAGACTAATGCAATAATTCATTTGTAAATGAAGATAACTCCTCCTCCCATCGATTTTGTTGTCATATATTCTATATTGGTGGCTACAATATTGTATTTATTTCTATGCTAGGCTTAATAAGGAGTTTCTCTTAGACTAATGCGCTAATTCATTTGTAAATGAAGATAACTCCTCCACCCATTGATTTTGTTGTCATATGTTCTATATTGGTGGCTCCAATATTGTATTTATTTCTATGCTAGGCTTAAAAAGGAGTTTCTCCTAGACTAATGCGCTAATTCATTTGTAAATGAAGATAACTCCTCCTCCTTTTGATTTTTTTGTCATATGTTCTATATTGGCGGCTCCAATATTGTATTTATTTCTATGCTAGGCTTAGTAAGGAGTTTCTCCTAGACTAATGCGCTAATTCATTTGTAAATGAAGATAACTCCTCCTCCCATTGATTTTGTTGTCATATATTCTATATTGGTTGCTCCAGTATTGTATTTTTATTTCTATGCTAGGCTTAATATGGAGGTTCTCCTAGACTAATGCGCTAATTCATTTGTAAATGAAGATAACTACTCCTCCCATTGATTTTGTTGTCATATGTTCTCTATTGGTGGCTCCAATATTGTATTTATTTTTATGCTAGGCTTAATAAGGAGTTTCTCCTAGACTAATGCGCTAATTCATTTGTAAATGAAGATGACTCCTCCTCCCATTGATTTTGTTGTCATATGTTCTATATTGGTGGCTCCAATATTGTATTTATTTCTATGCTAGGCTTAATAAGGAGTTTCCCTAGACTAATGCGCTAATTCATTTGTAAATGAAGATAACTCCTCCTCCAATTGATTTTGTTGTCATATATTCTATATTGGTTGCTCCAATATTGTATTTATTTCTATGCTAGGCTTAATATGGAGGTTCTCCTAGACTAATACGCTAATTCATTTGTAAATGAATATATCTCCTCCTCCCATTGATTTTGTTGTCATATGTTCTATATTGGCGGCTCCCATATTGTATTTATTTCTATGCTAGGCTTAATAAGGAGTTTCTCCTAGACTATTGCGCTAATTCATTTGTAAATGAAGATAACTCCTCCTCCATTGATTTTTTTGTCATATGTTCTATATTGGTGGCTCCAATATTGTATTTATTTCTATGCTAGGCTTAATAAGGAGTTTCTCCTAGACTAATGCGCTAATTCATTTGTAAATGAAGATAACTCCTCCTCCCATTGCTTTTGTTGTCATATGTTCTATATTGGTGGCTCCAATATTGTATTTATTTCTATGCTAGGCTTAATAAGGAGTTTCTCCTAGACTAATGCGCTAATTCATTTGTAAATGAAGATAACTCCTCCTCCCATTGATTTTGTTGTCATATATTCTATATTGTTTGCTCCAATATTGTATTTTTATTTCTATGCTAGGCTTAATATGGAGGTTCTCCTAGACTAATAAGCTAATTCATTTGTAAATGAAGATAACTCCTCCTCCCATTGATTTTGTTGTCATATGTTCTATATTGGCGGCTCCCATATTGTATTTATTTCTATGCTAGGCTTAATAAGGAGTTTCTCCTAGACTATTGCGCTAATCCATTTGTAAATGAAGCTAACTCCTCCTCCCATTTACTTTTTTCGTCATATGTTCTATATTGGTGGCTCAAATATTGTACTTATTTCTATGCTAGACTTAATAAGGAGGTTCTCCTAGACTAATGCGCTAATTTATTTGTAAATGAAGATAACTCCTCCTCTTTTGATTTTTTTGTCATATGTTCTATATTGGCGGCTCCAATATTGTATTTATTTCTATGCTAGTCTTAATAAGGAGTTTCTCCTAGTCTAATGCGCTAATTCATTTGTAAATGAAGATAACTCCTCCTCCCATTGATTTTGTTGTCATATATTCTATATTGATAGCTACAATATTGTATTTATTTCTATGCTAGGCTTAATAAGGAGTTTCTCCTAGACTAATGCGCTAATTCATTTGTAAATGAAGATAACTCCTCCTCCCATTGATTTTGTTGTCATATGTTCTCTATTGGTGGCTCCAATATTGTATTTATTTCTATGCTAGGCTTAATAAGGAGGTTCTCCTATACTGATGCACTAATTCATTTGTAAATGAAGATAACACCTCCTCCCATTGATTTTATTGTCATATGTTCTATATTAGCGGCTCCAATATTGTATTTATTTCTATGCTAGGCTTAATAAGGAGTTTCTCCTAGACTAATGCACTAATTCATTTGTAAATGAAGATAACTCCTCCTCCCATTGATTTTGTTGTCATATGTTCTATATTGGCGGCTCCAATATTGTATTTATTTCTATGCTAGGCTTAATAAGGAGTTTCTCCTAGACTAATGCGCTAATTCATTTGTAAATGAAGATAACTCTTCCTCCCATTGATTTTGTTGTCATATGTTCTCTATTGGTGGCTCCAATATTGTATTTATTTCTATGCTAGGCTTAATAAGGAGTTTCTCCTAGGCTAATGCGCTAATTCATTTGTAAATGAAGATAACTCCTCCTCCCATTGATTTTTTTGTCATATATTCTATATTGGTTGCTCCAATATTGTATTTATTTCTATGCTAGGCTTAATATGGAGGTTCTCCTAGACTTATACGCTAATTCATTTGTAATTGAAGATAACTCCTCCTCCCATTGATTTTGTTGTCATATGTTCTATATTGGCGGCTCCCATATTGTATTTATTTCTATGCTAGGCTTAATAAGGAGTTTCTCCTAGACTATAGCGCTAATTCTATTGTAAATGAAGCTAACTCCTCCTCCCATTGAATTTTTTGTCATATGTTCTATATTGGTGGCTCCAATATTGTATTTATTTCTATGCTAGGCTTAATAAGGAGTTTCTCCTAGACTAATGCGCTAATTCATTTGTAAATGAAGATAACTCCTCCTCCCTTTGATTTTTTGTCATATGTTCTATATTGGCGGCTCCAATATTGTATTTATTTCTATGCTAGGCTTAATAAGGAGTCTCTCCTAGACTAATGCGCTAATTCATTTGTAAATGAAGATAACTCCTCCTCCCATTGATTTTTTTGTCATATATTCTATATTGGTTGCTCCAATATTGTATTTTTATTTCTATGCTAGGCTTAAATTGGAGGTTCTCCTAGACTAATACGCTAATTCATTTGTAAATGAAGATAACTCCTCCTCCCATTGATTTTGTTGTCATATGTTCTATATTGGCGGCTCCCATATTGTATTTATTTCTATGCTAGGCTTAATAAGGAGTTTCTCCTAGACTATTGCGCTAATTCATTTGTAAATGAAGCTAACTCCTCCTCCCATTGATTTTTTTGTCATATGTTCTATATTGGTGGCTCCAATATTGTATTTATTTCTATGCTAGACTTAATAAGGAGTTTCTCCTAGACTAATGCGCTAATTCATTTGTAAATGAAGATAACTCCTCCTCCCATTGATTTTGTTGCCATAGGTTCTATATTTTCGGCTCCAATATTGTATTTATTTCTATGCTAGGCTTAATAAGGAGTTTCTCCTAGACTATTGCGCTAATTCATTTGTAAATGAAGCTAACTCCTCCTCCCATTGATTTTGCTGTCATATGTTCTATATTGGTGGCTCAAATATTGTATTTATTTCTATGCTAGGCTTAATAAGGAGGTTCTCCTAGACTAATGCGCTAATTCATTTGTAAATGAAGATAACTCCTCCTCCCATTGATTTTGTTGTCATATATTCTATATTGGTGGCTACAATATTGTATTTATTTCTATGCTAGGCTTAATAAGGAGTTTCTCCTAGACTAATGCGCTAATTCATTTGTAAATGAAGATAACTCCTCCTCCCATTGATTTTATTGTCATATGTTTTATATTAGCGGCTTCAATATTGTATTTATTTCTATGCTAGGCTTAATAAGGAGTTTCTCCTAGACTAATGCGCTAATTCATTTGTAAATGAAGATAACTCCTCCTCCCATTGATTTTGTTGTCATATGTTCTATATTGGTGGCTCCAATATTGTATTTATTTCTATGCTAGGCTTAATAAGGAGTTTCTCCTAGACTAATGCGCTAATTCATTTGTAAATGAAGATAACTCTTCCTCCCATTGATTTTGTTGTCATATGTTCTATATTGGTGGTTCCAATATTGTATTTATTTCTATGCTAGGCTTAATAAGGAGTTTCTCCTAGACTAATGCGCTAATTCATTTGTAAATGAAGATAACTCCTCCTCCCATTGATTTTGTTGTCATATGTTCTATATTTCCGGCTCCAATATTGTATTTATTTCTATGCTAGGCTTAATAAGGAGTTTCTCCTAGACTAATGCGCTAATTCATTTGTAAATGAAGATAACTCCTCCTCCCATTGATTTTTTTGTCATATATTCTATATTGGTTGCCCCAATATTGTATTTATTTCTATGTTAGGCTTAATATGGAGGTTCTCCTAGACTAATACGCTAATTCATTTGTAAATGAAGATAACTCCTCCTCCCATTGATTTTGTTGTCATATGTTCTATATTGGCGGCTCCCATATTGTATTTATTTCTATGCTAGGCTTAATAAGGAGTTTCTCCTAGACTATTGCGCTAATTCATTTGTAAATGAAGCTAACTCCTCCTCCCATTGACTTTTTTGTCATATGTTCTATATTGGTATCTCCAATATTGTATTTATTTCTATGCTAGGCTTAATAAGGAGTTTCTCCTAGACTAATGCGCTAATTCATTTGTAAATGAAGATAACTCCTCCTCCCTTTGATTTTTTGTCATATGTTCTATATTGGCGGCTCCAATATTGTATTTATTTCTATGCTAGGCTTAATATGGAGTTTCTCCTAGACTAATGCGCTAATTCATTTGTAAATGAAGATAACTCCTCCTCCCATTGATTTTGTTGTCATATATTCTATATTGGTGGCTACAATATTGTATTTATTTCTATGCTAGGCTTAATAAGGAGGTTCTCCTAGACTAATGCGCTAATTCATTTGTAAATGAAGATAACTCCTCCTCCCATTGATTTTGTTGTCATATGTTCTATATTGGCGGCTCAAATATTGTATTTATTTCTATGCTAGGCTTAATAAGGAGTTTCTCCTAGACTATTGCGCTAATTCATTTGTAAATGAAGCTAACTCCTCCTCCCATTGATTTTCTTGTCATATGTTCTATATTGGTGGCTCCAATATTGTATTTATTTCTATGCCAGTCTTAATAAGGAGGTTCTCCTAGACTAATGCGCTAATTCATTTGTAAATGAAGATAACTCCTCCTCCCTTTGATTTTTTTGTCATATGTTCTATATTGGCGGCTCCAATATTGTATTTATTTCTATGCTAGGCTTAATAAGGAGTTTGTCCTAGACTAATGCGCTAATTCATTTGTAAATGAAGATAACTCCTCCTCCCATTGATTTTGTTGTCATATGTTCTATATCGGTGGCTCCAATATTGTATTTATTTCTATGCTAGGCTTAATAAGGAGTTTCTCCTAGACTAATGCGCTAATTCATTTGTAAATGAAGATAACTCTTCCTCCCATTGATTTTGTTGTCATATGTTCTATATTGGTGGTTCCAATATTGTATTTATTTCTATGCTAGGCTTAATAAGGAGTTTCTCCTAGACTAATGCGCTAATTCATTTGTAAATGAAGATAACTCCTCCTCCCATTGATTTTGTTGTCATATGTTCTATATTGGTGGCTCCAATATTGTATTTATTTCTATGCTAGGCTGAATAAGGAGTTTCTCCTAGACTAATGCGCTAATTCATTTGTAAATGAAGATAACTCCTCCTCCCTTTGATTTTTTGTCATATGTTCTATATTGGCGGCTCCAATATTGTATTTATTTCTATGCTAGGCTTAATAAGGAGATTCTCCTAGACTAATGCGCTAATTCATTTGTAAATGAAGATAACTCCTCCTCCCATTGATTTTGTTGTCATATACTCTATATTGGTGGCTACAATATTGTATTTATTTCTATGCTAGGCTTAACAAGTAGGTTCTCCTAGAATAATGCGCTAATTCATTTGTAAATGAAGATAACTCCTCCTCCCATTGATTTTGTTGTCATATGTTCTATATTGGTGGTTCCAATATTGTATTTATTTCTATGCTAGGCTTAATAAGGAGTTTCTCCTAGACTAATGCGCTAATTCATTTGTAAATGAAGATAACTCCTCCTCCCATTGATTTTGTTGTCATATGTTCTATATTGGTGGCTCCAATATTGTATTTATTTCTATGCTAGGCTGAATAAGGAGTTTCTCCTAGACTAATGCGCTAATTCATTTGTAAATGAAGATAACTCCTCCTCCCTTTGATTTTTTGTCATATGTTCTATATTGGCGGCTCCAATATTGTATTTATTTCTATGCTAGGCTTAATAAGGTGATTCTCCTAGACTAATGCGCTAATTCATTTGTAAATGAAGATAACTCCTCCTCCCATTGATTTTGTTGTCATATACTCTATATTGGTGGCTACAATATTGTATTTATTTCTATGCTAGGCTTAACAAGTAGGTTCTCCTAGAATAATGCGCTAATTCATTTGTAAATGAAGATAACTCCTCCTCCCATTGATTTTTTTGTCATATGTTCTATATTGGCGGCTCCAATATTGTATTTATTTCTATGCTAGGCTTAATAAGGAGTTTCTCCTAGACTATTGCGCCAATTCATTTGTAAATGAAGCTAACTCCTCCTCCCATTGATTTTCTTGTCATATGTTCTATATTGGTGGCTCCAGTATTGTATTTATTTCTATGCTAGGCTTAATAAGGAGGTTCTCCTAGACTAATGCGCTAATTCATTTGTAAATGAAGATAACTCCTCCTCCCTTTGATTTTTTTGTCGTATGTTCTATATTGGCGGCTCCAATATTTTATCTATTTCTATGCTAGGCTTAATAAGGAGTTTCTCCTAGACTAATGCGCTAATTCATTTGTAAATGAAGATAACTCCTCCTCCCATTGATTTTGTTGTCATATATTCTATATTGGTGGCTACAATATTGTATTTATTTCTATGCTAGGCTTAATAAGGAGTTTCTCCTAGACTAATGCGCTAATTCATTTGTAAATGAAGATAACTCCTCCTCCCATTGATTTTGTTGTCATATGTTCTATATTGGTGGCTCCAATATTGTATTTATTTCTATGCTAGGCTTAATAAGGAGGTTCTCCTAGACTAATGCGCTAATTCATTTGTAAATGAAGATAACTCCTCCTCCCTTTGATTTTTTTGTCATATGTTCTACATTGGCGGCTCCAAAATTGTATTTATTTCTATGCTAGGCTTAATAAGGAGTTTCTCCTAGACTAATGCGCTAATTCATTTGTAAATGAAGATAACTCCTCCTCCCATTGATTTTGTTGTCATATATTCTATATTGGTGGCTACAATATTGTATTTATTTCTATGCTAGGCTTAATAAGGAGTTTCTCCTAGACTAATGCGCTAATTCATTTGTAAATGAAGATAACTCCTCCTCCCACTGATTTTGTTGTCATATGTTCTATATTGGTGGCTCCAATATTGTATTTATTTCTATGCTAGTCTTAATAAGGAGTTTCTCCTAGACTAATGCGCTAATTCATTTGTAAATGAAGATAACTCCTCCTCCCATTGATTTTGTTGTCATATGTTCTATATTGGTGGCTCCAATATTGTATTTATTTCTATGCTAGAAATATAGAACATATGACAACAAAATCAGTGGGAGGAGGAGTTATCTTCATTTACAAATGAATTAGCGCATTAGTCTTATAAAGCCTAGCATAGAAATATATATATATATATATATATATATATATATATCTTTGTGTGTGAGTGTAATATCAATGGCACCCTACTGCGAGATAATCTTCTGCCCAATCAGTCATGTCTCTTTCGAGACATGATCGCCCAAGCGTGATTCACGTATGGCACTTAACTGACTGACTGACATAATTTCTCCTATATATGTCTTCTTCCCTACAATCGTATGTTTGTTTCAGTGTTTGGATTTAAACACTTCCTCAGGGGAAATAAAGTTTTGGAATCATTCTCTGTTTATATTTGGTTCGTTGTTTGTCGTGGGGGTGGTTGGGGTTATTGGTAATTAAGTGAATGTCTCGTTTTGATGGTTAGACTTTTGAGGAATTTGGTGTGTTAGTGTGAAATTGTTGATTTATGGTATTATCTGTTGGAATGTATGTTTAATCTTTTTATCGGTTGGTTATATCTTTTGGTTAGGATTTCTAAGGGGGCTCTGTTGAGTGGTCATTTTTATGATTGGCTATCCTGTAATTGGTTGATGTCTGCTGTTAGTGGACCTAATTCATGTATTTACTTTGATCCTGTGTCTAGGTTTTCATAGACGTGATAGGGGTGGGGTGTTTCACTCGGAGATATATATATATATATATGTAATATATTTATATGGTTATATCAATTTTACATTGCGACATGGAAATTTCTATGTTTCGAGATAGTGGTTGTGCAGATGATTTACATTTAAATGACAATTCTTTCGGTTTACTGTAAATGTATATGGGTGTTTTTGTGTGGCTAATCAGAATGGAGATTTACTTTGGGGTTTGACCCCGAAGAATTCCTCGTGCTAACCAAATTTTTCCTCCTCTTTTTTTTCTTGATCCTATTCTTCTCTTGTCTGTTTTCCTTCCTTAATGTTTATAATAAAATAAATGCCAGAGCACTCAAAATAAAAAATAAAAAAACTTGAGTCCTCTTCACTTGGAATTATATATATATATATATATATATACGCCAATTCGGTCGTGTTTCAATCCTGGGTAAAAAGCAATCGGATGTCTGAAAGTACTGATATTTCATTAAATAATGTAGACAAGTTTTGTCTATGTTATGTAAAAACGAGATAGTTTACAAATTCAAGTGGCCTTTGGGAGATTGTATCTCCAACGGATTAAATAATATTTATGTAGCCACACCACAAATTTGTTTTCACGACGCTTGCCACTACATTTTGACAATAATTCTAACATTTTTAACCATTTAAAATAACATGTCTGGCCACATACACAATTCCGGAAAACCCTTGTTGAAATCGCATGAAAACAATAAACAAATACTAAAAATTCTCTAAGCTATATACATAAAACAGCAACCTGATAAAATAAATTATGAAATCTCCACAAATATTCTTAAATGCCTATAATTAATAACAGAAGCCATTGGTTTATTCCAATGGCTTCCCATATTTAATATTTCTTGTTTTCTCTTTTGCGTAGGCATGTGTGAGATCATAAGCTGTGGTTCGATATTCGCTTCCAGCGTCTTGTATGCACGAGTTTGTCGTTGCTAGAAAATCTCCCATGTGAAAAGAAAAAAAACTGTAATCTTTGTTATTATTGTTCGTGAATTGTTATACAATAATGCAATTTGAAATCTTAGAAAATGGCTTATGTAAGCTGAAAGCTTAGATTGGATTGTAAAATAGAGCATGTATCAATATTGTGATTTTCTTTCATCATTTGATGATAATGCTATTAAGCTTACCAGACAATATGAAAGAGATTACATAAAACAAATAGATAAAACTTGTCTATATTATTTACTGGAACATGCATCAATGAATAAATGCTGCCTATATATATATATATATATATATATATATATATATATATATATATAAACTCGCACATTCATACATTAAACGACCGATGATTCTCGCAAACGCATATTTGAAAATCACTCTTCGCTTGGTACTTGTATACATTATTTCGCTATTAATTTAAGCGGAAATATATTTCGTTTTATCATTCACACTCATACCAACGTTACCGACTTATAAACACAAACTTTCATAAAGTAAAGCAACACTGTTTTTTTCTTACAAATACTTTCAAAATACACTTAGCGCGTGAACTATTTTCGCATACATTCATTTAAATAGATATTTACACAAACTTACATTTGAAATTAACATATATTGCTTTTATTATACGTGTGATTTATTAAGAATGTTTTATAGTTCAATGAATTGATCAAATCGCTCAACAGAAAGATATCTCAAGAGCAAAACTGGAAATGATTGTAACTGCACTGTTTTGTAGACTGCCGTTTTTGCGGATTTTATTTGAAATATAGGGGTAGGTATTGTTACCAATTGATATTTCTCTAATGAAACCTCGTTTTTACTTTGTAAAGTGCCATTCATGAGAGACAATTGTTCATTGACGCTTTCAGGATTAAGACTATTTCTAGTATAAACAATTTCTAAGGAACAACACAGAAGAGATAAGATCAAAATCAATGCATCAGTCTAACGGTGGCGAAATCAATGACAAGATAGGAAAGGATTAAGCAAAATGTTTCTTTAGAAAATTTTCTTTAGATTAATAATGGTTTATCGATAATATATATATATATATATATATATATATATATATATATATATATATTCTGGATTTGTTTCTGCATTTAGTATAGACCGTTTCTGTGTTTTATCAAGGCCCCACTCTACATATCATTTAAATGTTCTAGAGTCATTATACATCAAATTCTGCAAGCCTTCCCTCTGTAAACAGAGGGATTGTTTGCTGGGTTTTAATGTTATTAGGCTCTAGTTTTCCTTGCGTACTTTTTCCCTACATTAGTCATCTTTTTTTTGTTTTATACGTCTCTTATCTTAATTCCCAGGAATAAATTTGATAAGACTGGAACAAAACCGATTGTTTCTTAGTTATTACAATTTACATCAAAATGCCTTTAAAAATTTGCATATTCCTTGATGTACGACAAAAAATCTGTTCAAATATATATATATATATATATATAATTGATTAGTTCTTGGACATGGTTAAATTAGAACAGTACACAGGATTATTAAAAAGTGTTCACTGCAATTATATTGTAGAACTGTTGAATAGTTTTTATTGAAAATGAGTTATTTCCGCAACCGAGGTTTCAACCTTTCGGTATCTTTAGTCGATTTAAAATAACTGTTTTTATCGTTTTTTAAACGATCGAACTGGGACTTTTTTACAAACGGTCGACTAGAATTTTCAAACAACCGAAACTTTTCAAAATTAAGGAGGAGTTATTTAAGTACTTAGAACCCTTCCATTTAAGTTTTTCTGGAAGACGAATCACGTGGTTCTGCCTTGAATATTTTATTTTAAAGACAAACCCCCGAAATTGTTTTATATAAAGGAATATATATATATAACCAAAATAATCACCTAAAGAGAAAATACTCTGAAAATCAGTTATTCCTGAACCAACAGTATTCAAACGATTAACTCACAGAAAAACCTGTTATTAAAATAAATTTACGACAAACCACAAAAATATAAACCTCTTTGTAACTGTAATAACAGAACCAACTGACCCGCTGAAGGTAAATGCAAATCAGATGAAGCAATATATGAAGCTTTCATTTTTCCTGAAGAAGACCCAAATAGGAAAAAGACATACATAAGGATACCCGCAGGAAGTTGGAAACAAAGTTTCAATGATCACCGACATTCTTTTGACAACGATTCTTTGAAATTTCTTTGAAATCCTTCTATCACAACACTATTGAAAATCAAAAGACGGAGAACTCAGTCCAAAAAATTAAATGGAGAATCATCAGACATGAACAAACTTCCAACAACTTCATGGAGAGATGCAAATTATGCTTGGAGGAAAAATTATAATATTCAAATTGAAGAATTCCAGTGAACTATTTAACCAGAGGAATGAACTTATCCTCAAATGCTGACACAAAAATAGATTTAAAATTCTATAAAAAATGGAATTTACACTGAACAGTTTTATTCGATCAGGAATTGACAGATGAACTTACTAAAATTAATAATTGTCTAAAAGCCCCAATCGCTAATTTTAATTGATATGTAGTGGTACTAATGTTATTGTGTTTATATATATATATATATGTTTTTCTTTTTTTTTTTTTTTTTTGAAGGTTTAATATATTATATAAATTGTAAGTAGAATGTAAAATTGAGGGCTGGTAAGTGAATGTACTTATGTTAAAATATCTATATACAGGGAAAATATGTGTTAATAATATATATATATATATATATATATATATATATATATATATATATGAATGATCGTTGTTGCGAAAATGGTTCTCACAACAAAGATCATTCATATATATATGACGAGGTAGAAATATCCGTGTCGCAATGCATTTTCAATTAAGATACAAATTTAAATTTAAATATATAAGGTTAATGTCAAAATACAACACGATTAACAGCGAAAAGAGTCATTTTATTGGTTCTTTTTCACCAGATCTATGATCGCGTAAGAAAATGTGCCTAATGACTAAAAATGTACTTTCAAAACCAAAGTTTTTTATAAAAGAAAATATAACACTAGCTAATTACCTTTAGGCCCAAACAACCGCTCTTTCTGTTTACAGCGGGACAGTTGGGAGGATTTAATATAAACATGTTTTTGATTAGAATGCAGTGCTTTTCAATACAATTTTACTCCTTTGCAAATATATATGCGAGATAGTGTAAGTGCGTTCGTGTTTGTGTATAAATATGTGCATTAGCGAGAATTTTGAACCAGTCCTTCTCATCTCACGAGTTATTTTAGACGATTGAAATCATTTATTTTACTGATGGCACTTTGTTTTGACTGATCTATTCTACGGCCTTTATCGTATGTACAGTCCATAAATGTTTGGGGGAAACACACCTATTCCTCAAATAATGGATACTCCCTCATATATTAATAAGAGCTAACAAGAAGTTAACTGGAGAAGTTCTTGAGAAGTTCTTGGAAGTTCATAGAAGTTCTTTAGACTTCTATTGGAGTTCAGTAGAACTAATAAGGCAGTTGATATTAGTCGGCAGTTAGCCCAATACTAAGGAGTCAGCTTACAGTGGAAGATTACTAAGTTCCTAATATTTTGGGTACAATAAGTCGATTAGCAAACGACATAGCACGATAATAACCTTCAGTGCGAAAGCTACTCCACAACAATAAAACAAAGGAATGTCTCTTCTTAAACAGATAAATGGAAAGAACAAAAAACAAGACAAAGCCAATGTGCAAAACATTTTATATATAACTGTATAATCAATTTACAAAATAACTACAAAAGATTATGTTAATGTTACGAGATTTATTTAGCAAAAATACAATGCCGTGTTTTCAAATATAAATTAAAATGCTTTCTTATAAACGATTTGATACGTAAGCTGCGATATACGATGATGATCATTAATCAAACGGAAAGTTTGACGAATTACCCCTAAATTGGACATGACAGCTGAAAGCCCAGTTCTTGGTGAATTTCCTATCTATCTCTGATCAGTCTTTGACTAAATATTTCGATCTGGGACAGATGTTGGGTCTGAAATGTGATTAATGACTTTTCTTCATCAAGTTGGCTGAACGAATGAGAAGAAAACATTTTACCCGGGGCGCTTCATAAGAATGAAGCGCCCTATTCAGAAACCTTCATTTTCTCTATTACTGAATAAGTGTAACAGCAATCCAGATTCACTACTGATACACATCCTTAAACAAGAACCATTCGTTCCAACATTTTTACCAGCAACGGCCCACTTTTTGGACAAGGACACATTTTCACAGATCCACCAAGGAATTTAATTTGAAATTAACCTAGATGTTTATGCAAGTTTCAACGCTACAGTAAATTAGTTCCTTGAGGAGATATCATTTTAACTTGAGCTAAGTATTTATACGCAAATTAGAAGTGATTTCAATTTTAAATTTGAACAGAACAAAGTCTATTAATTGCGTTTAATCGTCTTTATTGAGTGTTAGCAAAAATACAACATGCTTGTAAAATTCAATTGATTCAATTAACATTTAACTATAAATCGAAGGTATTATCTAACATACGAAAAGGTAGAAGGGCCAAACACCTACGGAGAAAAAATTGATTTAATTCTCTTGTTTATTTCATTACTTTCATGCAAATAGTCATGAGATTCAGTCAGGTAAGTACTATACATGATACACCTTTTGGGCGATCTCAAAAAGAGACATGATTGACTGGGCAGAACATTATCCCGGAGTAGGTCGCCATTGCTTTCTGCGGTAGACTGGTTGCCAGCCAAGGCTATAAAACCCAATCTGTCCTAGTATTCAAGCCATACCTGCAGGGAAGATACGGATTAATACCTTTCTAAATGGTATTTGTGCATAAGTGAATGCAAGAAATTCAACTGGAATTCGAACTCGGCTCCCCCGACCGCTCGTTCCGAGTTGATATACACTGGACCACAACGCACATCCTTTGATTTAATTGATTTAATTCCCTTGTCGATTTCATTACTTTCATGTAAATAGTTATGAGATTATATTAAGTAAAATTAATGGTAAGTGACACCACCTTACTATAATCTGAAGAAAATATCAGCCTTATATGTGTTATAAGTCGCCAGCTTGGAAAGAGGGTGAATAATCAGTTTAAATAGTATAGGATAACAGATGGTAAACGTTTTCTAGAATTATTATGTCACCCAAGTACAAAAAATAATTAATTGAATGTATATCCACCCAGTCATTCCTAGAATTAATAGACACATATCTACTTGATACGTAAGTTTAATTAGTGTCCATGGGACGGAAGAATTAACAAATAGTTTCTGTATACTACACAACACTAATCACAGCTCCTCATCATAGCTCGTTAAGTCGTTTATCGTGATTCTGAAACAGTGTGTGCCGGAATCTTATTAGCTTCGGACTGATAATATGATTCGAGTAGAGAGTACGCTATAAGTACATTTAGTCCAATGGTCAACAAGTTTTTAGCAAACTGATGGAAGTTCCATAACGATATTACGTGTCTTCACGTAGCGTGGGTTGTCCCGTCTGGTCTACTTAAAAAAAAAAATCAGTGGTATATGGCGGCAACTTTGTTTTCATTCCTGACCTGTTTTACTTAATTCATGGAAACCAGGTAGCTCAATCACAATAGTGCACCATGTTACCCCCATCGAAGGTACTAATAATGGACTTGCAAAGTATTATCTAAACTTTTGACGAAAAGTGGGATCAATGGTTTCATTCGATATGAGCCCAATCATGTTGCGTCGGAACCTATTGGACAAACCACTACATAACGTTAAATCGTACACCTACAAATATCGGAGGAGCTGTGCAAAGCTGTCCAGATTTTTACTGAATTAAAAAGTCTTGAAAATAACATTAAGTTAATTATGATTTTAATTTTAAAGATTTTGAACTTTATTACAAAATATTATATAAGAACATATGATCCAGTGAATAAAAAAAAATGGTTGAATAAATCCTAAAAGCGATTTCGCACGAAGAGATACCTGGCCGCAGCAGAGGTAACAAAATTTTCTTCCTTTATAAAAGTAAGTATATTTTGTTAACGGTATATCAAAACTTTATGGATCATTTACTAACGAAATTTATTTATTTATTTTATTGATAAAGGGAGTTTTGAAGTGATAAAACTACATGTTATTCTACTTTCACAATTGAATACATGGTAGATGACACTCAACTTTTGTGCATATACATGTTTGCGGGGACATGATTACTTGAGTGACGATAGGTTTGTTTTATGTCGTAATTTTATTGAAGTTTTATTTTGGATCTGAGTTTTATTTAAGAAATTGTTGGATATTTTAATGAATTAATGTCCTGTAAGATTTCTTTTATGTTGGTTGGTTGATTTTCTTAACGGGACATATCGAGATTATCCAATACCAAAATCCAAATATCCTGAACCCAATTTAAACTTCAAATAATTATATTTTAAACGTAACTCTATGCCGTCAACTACAGATAAAATGGATGGTTGGTCATTCTATCAATGTGTATTTTTAACCTTTCCTAATTTTTTTTTTTTACTATTTTCATGCAGTTGAGACGCTATGATGTGCTACCATCCTGTGTCAGGATGGAACTTGGAACAACGACAATGAAGAGTTGGTTCCACGATCCTCAAAAATTCTAATCACCGGATCAGAAGCTTCACTGCAGGATGCATATTATTTTGATGCCCAGGACTGAGTTACTAAAGGAAATTAACTGAAACTGAGATACTCTGTAGGACAGCCAGCGGGGATTGAAACTAAACCTCAGTGTGTTATTTTTCATTGTATTCTCGTGAGCCATTATTCCAAAGTTATAACGTATTGTTATTATTGTAAGTTAATTAGTGTTTGAAGAACAATTCAAATTAAACATGCATTACTATGGATTAGTTTATATCAGATACGGACGTTCCAATAAAACTTTGGTTAATGAAATTAATTTGTTCCAGTCGGTGATGATACTATTGGAAACTTCTTTAGTAGAGGAAAACTGTAACAGATTTTGTTTAGCTCATTCCTTGCTTTCAATTAAACAGACACGGAATGACAAATACGATAAGTCAATATGTCTAGAAAATCATTTTAAATAAAATTATTTGCAATTAGGAACGAAACGCTATTCCCATCATCATATATCTATCTATCAGTCTATCTACCTAAAAAATGTTGCATCTATCTATCTATCTATCTATCTATCTATCTATCTATCTATCTATCTATCTATGTATGTATGTATGTATGTATGTATGTATGTATGTATCTATCTACCTACTTAATTAATTTTGTATGTATGTATGTATGTATGTATCTATCTGTCTGTCTGTCTATCTATCTATCTATCTATCTATCTATCTATCTATCTATCTATCTATCTATCTATCTATCTATCTATGTACTTAATTAATTTTGTATGTATGTATGTATGTATCTATCTATCTATCTACGTAATTAATTTTCTATCTATCTATCTATCTATCTATCTATCTATCTATCTATCTGTCTGTCTATCTATCTATCTATCTATCTATCTATCTATCTATCTGTGTGATACACTAAGAATGATATCTATGGTGAGAAACATAAAAAAACTTTGCGGTAATTTGTTCTATTCCTATCTGATCATTTATTCCTAATTAGGCAGCATTGTGAATTAATAACAGAATCAGTGGAATACCATAGACTCATAAATAAGTTTTAAATTATATAACAAAGGTAAATTAAATCGATATCTGTAAAATGCTCAGTGTAAAATTGCAGAAGGACTTACTTTTATTATTTAGTTAATAATAGCAATGTAATATATTTTGTTCGTCCTTATGTTTTCTGCTACTGACATCAACATTGCCGTGTTTTTTGTCTATCACTGATTAGATTTCCTCTACGAGAAAAGTTCAATAACAAAAGAAATACTGAAGAATTCCTGTTTTGGTTGCCTAAATACAGGGGTGGGGATCAAGGCGCAGAATTGATCCTGACTTAGTCTCTCGGCTTGAGTCATTTCACTGTGCCCCTCCCATGAATACCTTCCGTGAGAAAAATTTATAAAAATGTTCATGCTAAATTGTTATGATTAACTTTCCTCTCTGGTACTTTCAGACATTATGAATTAAAACGCGATATTAGATTGGTGCCAATGTATCATAATGTTAGAGATGAAATGTTTAGATGTAACCGGAAGTTTTATGCTAACAGTTTCTTCTCTCGCATTTCTCTTATTTGTGAAACTATCTTCATGCTTGTTTCTTCCTAATCAACTTTGATCATCAAAATTTAAATGCAATGTCAAACAATATATTTTCTACACTTGATAATGGTTCTTTTATTGTTCCCTTTCCTTAATAGCGTTTTTTTATTATATTTTTCAACAGCCAGTAATTCCTTCCGTGTTGTTGGCTTTATTTTCTTGCTTGGAGTGAAATGATTTTAAAAAGTGTAAGTGTGAAAAGAAAATCTGCAGAAAGTGTACACTGAATTTATATTTTTGATAATGTAATTTCTTTTCAATTTTTTAAGGTAATTTTATCCAACTACCTATGAAACCTCTCTTTTTTTTTTTAATGTGAAGTTCAATGAATATCTTTCAGTGACTTCCGATATTACGTTACTACATTACTACTTTCTTTTAAAAAGGTTTTATTTACAGAATACCGAACGAGATATCCATGCTTATTATGAAATAATTTCGGTAAGCATCAATGCTGATAACAACTGATGAAAAATATAACAACCTAATTAAAATTTAGATGTGCGTTGTGGTGCAGTGAATATCGGCTCGGAACGAAAAATCAGGGTGCCGAGTTCAAATTTCAGTTAAATTCCTTGCATTCACTTACGCACAAATACCAATGGGAAAGGTATTAATCCGTCTCTTCCCTCATGGGTTAAATAATGGGACAGATTGGGTTCTTTAGCCTTGGCTGGCAACCAGTCTAGTGCAGAAAGCAATGGCAACCTACTGCGGGATAATCTTCTGCTCAGTCAGTCATGTCTCGAAAGAGACATGATCGCCAAAAGCGTGTATCACGTATGGTACTTAACTGACTGACTAAATATATTAGTAGAAAATATGATTAAGGCTTCTATTGGAAATAAAGTGGGGGATCAGTTTTATATTGTTATGAAGTAATAAACTAATCCCCCACTTATTAATACTTAATAATATAATACATCTCTTCACCCACTGGCTATGAGTTTAATAATAAGATAGACTGGGTTTATAGACTGTGTTAGACTGACAACCAGTCTACCACAGAAAGCAATGGCAACCTACTGCAGGATAATCTTCTACCCAATCAGTCATGTCTCTTTCAAGACATGATCGCCCAAATGGCACTTCACTGACTGACTGAATAAAAATTTAAGTAACCATCAGTTTGTGTTCGTATTAATCTTTATTTAGTACGTATTAGACTGTATTTAAAACTTATCACCAAAGACACTGATCAAACTTTCATTCTAGTGAAAATTTTGCGCATGCGCGTCAAAAATATTTTGTTTTCATAGATACCGACAATCGTTTGGTCTAAATTTTGTGTGTCCTTGATGGACGCAATGTCAGTGACATTGATCAATTGTTATTGCAACTCATCTCAAATATGTCTCTTTCTTTTACGCTTCCGTAATTCTGACAAAAGTGTCAGGAAATGTTATTTTGAGAAAGGCTGACAGTCGGCGTAGATCTACATATTCACCTTGCGTATTGGTCCATATTCTTTTTACCTCTTTTTTTTTTCGGATTCTCTTATAAGTTTTTTTTTTAATGCAGCTTCCTTAGCGTCTCATTAATAAAACTACTTCACTTTTCTGGTTTCGAGCTCACCAAGGTTGAAATTGCTGCAAATTGGTTGGTCAATAAAATGTACAATCGCTTCATATGAAACATTCGACGGAAGTCTTTTTAATTAAGTTTAATTTATGAGATTATATTAAGCAAATTGATGTTTTTATAATCAATTTCGTATTAGCCAAACTAGGTTATGCAAGATTTAATATAATTGCCATTTGTAGTAAGGAGATAATGCATTAAATTATTTTTTTTAGTTATTTCATTTTACTTTGATTTTAAGGATATCAAAATCCGGTATTAATAATAAAAATTAGATAACATCACGTTATGCATTATAGATTTTCCAAAACATTCATGGCTTTATAATAATTTTGTATTGATTATTAGTTTGTAAATTATGCCATATTAATTACTGATTTATAAAATTTCAATATCAATAATATATTTCTACCTATAAGACATCAAAGCACATTGACTACTTTTTTGGACTGTGTAAATTAATAAGAAATATTAATGAATTGTTGACTAAGATCATGGAAATTACAAATATCCTAAATTATTCTATTGAATAGCTAGAAGACGATTACATAATTAAATAAATACCAATGTCAGTTTTTAACAAATAGACTGTTAGAGTTGCTAGGTAACGATCATACATTTGTGAAGGATTCACTCCATTATAATAAAGATAATTGTGCATTTATACATATTTTTCTAAACATATATTGTAAAATATAACAGACAATAAATGTCTATGATGTTTAATCATGAACCGTTCTAAACATCGTAGTTTGGCTTTAATTTTCGGTGAAAATAAAGACAAAAATTGTCCAACATTTGGATATTTTTTTATTATACTGGTTCTAAGCTTTCGGCTCACATGAACCATCTTTTTCTGTTATATTTAACAATATGTTTAGAAAATTATCTGTTGCCTCGATACACTAAAATTGAGACAAATTGCAACCTAATTTTTATTTTCTGCAAATCAACAGGAGAAGAATATTGGGTGTAACTGTTTAGAAAATACGACGATAATGTTAGAGCTTATAATAATTTGGGTTTTCTTAAACTTTCATTTAAAATTAGGTAGGTTAGAAAACGAGAAAGAATTAAACGAAGAAGGTAGTGATCTCTGCAAAGATATGCTCTGGCAAATAGCCGCTATTTGAGCAGACTAGCATTTAATATTCAGTATTATTCTTTACTACAGATTGACGGGCACACAGACCCGGGAACCACTGAGAGTAGAGGTTATTATAAAACGGGAAGTAAAAATGAATATAAAAGACAGACAAAAATTATGTAAGCCATAGTGATAGCGAAAGTATACTTAACGGAGTCTGTTACTCATAGTGGCGGTTGTGGTGAATAATGTGTCTGTGTCAAAATTCCTTTAAACAACTAAATACGAAGAGAATAAGGACGAATGTACTAGCTGTATGTGGTATAGTGGATCCTGATTTGGTGGAACTAAGAATATGTCGTTCGCCTGAACATCTGTCTTGAAAATAGCGACGTAGAAGCCATAGGCTTACAATTTTTCATAATTGCGAAAAGTGGCTTTAGAGTTGAAAATAATGAGTTACACACAAGACAACTTAAACATTTTGAACTTTTCTAAAGGTTGGAGAAAAGTGAGAATTGATCAGTTCAGTACAAATGTAAAGTGTAACACTCTTGCCCGGGCTGTCTAATTGTGACAATTGTTCTCGTCGACTTCTGGTTGTGACGGCACCTATTGTGACACTGTCACCCGGCTGGCCGGTTGGTTCGGTTGGTCGCTGGTTCGGAAACGGATCCCGCTGCGATGATGTCAAAACGGCACCAGTTTTGTCGACGCTTTCTGGCCGCTATTGCTGGTCGGGATGATTTCGTCACAGAAGCTGGTCCTCAAGACGTCGAGTACAACAACGGACCACTGTCCAAGTTGTGATTTGATCTCAGAAAGTCGCGTTGTGCAAACAAGTAGCCGTCTTTCCACCAGACTCAGACCGGGTATTTGTGTACACTTGTGGTTAAAAATAAACACGGCACTAAAAAATAAATAAATAAATAAATAAGTGAATAAGGTCGAAGACGCCTGGAGAGTTACGAAGAAAGTCTTTATAAAAAAATAATTATTAGTTACAGGAGCAGATAATACAGTTGTCGGAATGATAATACAGTTGTCGGGATGATAATACAGTTGTCAGAATGCCAGTTTATAACGGAGAGAGAGAGAGAGAGAAAGAGAGATAGAGAAAGAGAGAGAGTTTTCAGAATCTCAGAGCTTTCAACCTTCAAAATAAAAATGTCTTTTCTAAGTTTCGTTAAAGTAAACAGAGCTGTTCAAATTTTCATTAAAGTCTTTTCATGTATTCACTATAATCAGCGATGTCAATTCTCTATGCATCTTTTAAAACAACAAAGTTCTTTCGGATTCTTATCAGAGTTTAACGGAATTTACCGAGGATTTAACCCTACCTGACCTCATCAAGTAAATCCCGACATTTTGTTATGACTGCGACTATTTTGTCAAATTTTCACCTGGCCCAAAACAATCCGTTTCGTATATGAAAAAGAAAAAAAAAACTATATTTCTTTCCCTCTTTTTCAAATTTTCAGCTAATTTATCTATTCCCCGAATTTTACACGATACTATTAAAAATAGTTTTTTTTACATTAGCTCACATCCCGAATTACAATAAAGCATAACTAATTATACCACAAATTTTAATCTCTATCCGTTGTATTAAACCAAGCAAAAAAAAAAATCAGCGGGAGATAGTGTCACAAAGCAATGTTTCGTTTTTAGTCTGATCTGACTTTTGTAAAAATAGAGTGTAATAGGGAAATTGGACACGTCCTACTGCGTGCAGCAAGCAATCAAACATTTTTTCGAAACTTTAGCGATTGATTCTATGTTTGAGTTCAACTTTAGGTTTGATGTTATTTTAGATCCCATTGAGAAGACAATATTTGGGTTTTGTCAAGTACAGTTTTCTTTAATAAGACCAAGTGAAAAAATAAAAATAAAAATTACCGCAACAAATTATTATAAAACAGAAAAAGAATAATTCCAGCAATACATTTATATAAAAAGTAATGAAAATTGTCAACGCTACATATGAAAAAAAAAAACAAAAACGGAAAACATTAACATCAATAGATTTCTATAAGAAAAATTAAAACAATTCCTGCAATAAGTTTTTATTTTTATTTTTTTTATAATCATATCGCCCTAAGCATGGTATTTTACTGCCACTGTTTTGCAGAGGGTTCCATTGGTTGAAAGTTTTGTGAAAGAGGTTATAGCGAGTGTCAGGAAGTAGGTAAGAGAAGGGTGAGAATACTGATGAGAGTAGAGTGAACGGAGAAAGGAGCAATAGAGAGGACGCAAGTTAGTGAGACAGGAGATGACTATTGACTTTACATTTAAATTCTTAAAAATTATAACATTCGAGGAAGCAAGTAAATGGAAGAGAGTTTCACAGGCGGAAAATGCGAGAAAAGATGCTGCTGGAGTAGAATTTGCTTTTACAACTTATTGGTTTCACAGTAAAATAGTGGGACCTATCTGCTAATCTTGTAGCTCGAGTAAATTCATATATAAGGGGCACCTGTGAGCTAAGTTCATTGGATTAGAAAAATGAAAAATATACTAGCAAAACGTTTTTATAAAGATAAATAAAATATGACTTAAAAATTAAAATTTACCAGCAATGCATTTTCATAAAAAAAGTAAAAATAAGAAAACACTTGCCAGCAACAAATCTTTAGATAAGAAAAATAAAAATAAGAAAGAAAAAATGAGCAATACATTTTCATAAAAATAAAAATTACAAGCAATATATTTTCATAAGAAAAAATAAAACTAAAATTAACCAGAAATAGATTTTAAAATAAAAAATAAAAATCTATGTATAAAAATACGGATATATATGTGTGTGTGTGTGTGTCTGTGTGTGTGTGTGTGTGTGTGTGTGTGTGTGTGTGTGTGTGTGTGTGTGTGTGTACAGTCTAACAACCCTTCTCCACATGGTCCGATTTCAATCTAAATTGGGTCACTTGTCGATTATGACATGAACCTTTGATGTACACAAATATGTTTCGAATCGATTTGCAGGGTACGGTAGAAATCACTGAAAAGTTTAGAATTTACGAAATCTTCTACTCTGAAACGCTTTATGAGAATTCAGTTAACGTCGAGTAACTTGTACATCGAACCTTTGATGTCCACAAAAATGTTCTGAATCAATGTAAAGAGTTTGTCAAGGATCAACGACAAACATAATGTTGGAGGGTCTTTTGCGAACTTTTATGCATTTCTCCAAGACTCTTCACTCAAACTCAACCAAAATAAAGTCATTTGTAGATCAAAGTCTGATGCTTTGATATGCGAACAAAAATGGCATTTGACATACAGGGTTCAGGAACAATTAATAAAAAATGTTGATTTTTGAGATGGTCTATTTCTTCGAAACGCTTAGTTGTATTTCAACAAAAATCCGATCTTCTTTGCAACTTCTACCTTATCATATGCCATAACAATTTCACATTTTCTACAAGGTGCCAACCCCTCCAACATTGCAGGGATAATGCATTCCCTTCTGTGTCACAACGTCATTCTTCCAATTGTACATACATCATTCTCATTTATTGGTAAAACTGAACAAGCATGAATTCCGTTTTAGAAATACAACAACAAATTAATACTTACTTTGCATTTTTTAAACTTATGTGTCACGGCAACCTCATATTGGCGCGTTTTAAATAATCACTTGACCTTACCATTTCATCATAACCACTAAAAACCCACAAAAGATTTGATGTCATTACATTTGTTTGTTTGCTTCTTTAGCGGCATATCAAATACATCTAATGGCGAAATTTGATTTCCTTGCAACTAATAATTCCTTTACAAAAATACATTTCTAGTAATTCTTATTTTTTACAAGCTACATCGCCGGTTGTTGCTCGGGGTTTTTAGTGGTTATGTGATTTTTAGTTATCTATTGAAATGTGATTCGATCAAATCAGAGTGGTCGTTGACGAAGATCACAAAGAGCGTCGGGTCTAGAATGGAGCCTTGAGGGACACCCGCGTTCATGTGATAGGATCTGGAGGCGTGCCTGTTCCCGACAATCTTCATTTATAGTAACGATTGGATCAAATCAAGCAATCCTCTAGTGTTACCATAGCCCTGTAGCCTGCGCAGAAGGCCGGTGTGCCAGACCTTATCACATGCTTTGCAGATATCCAGAGCAACAGTTGCAGCTTCGCTGTTCTTAACGAGAGCCAGATATATGATCGTTAGCAAACCAGCATTAGAACTGTCTGTCTTAGAATAGTTTATGGGCGATGAGATGTTGAACTATTTATTTCAGCATTGATGATAGCCTCGAACACATTGCCGAAAATTGGTAGGAAGCTGATCGGGTGATGATTAGAGGAGTCGGAAGGTTCTCTGGATCTCATTCCCTTTGCATCTATCTATCTATCTATCTATCTATCTATCTATCTATCTATCTATCTATCTCAGTCTGTTCATATCTATCTATCTATCTATCTATCTATCTATCTATCTATCTATCTATCTATCTAGTCTGTTTCTATCTATCTATCTATCTATCTATCTATCTATCTATCTATCTCAGTCTGTTCCTATCTATCTATCTATCTATCTATCTATCTATCTATCTATATACAAGTTTCTGTTCATATCTATCTATCTATCTATCTATCTATCTATCTATCTATCTATCTATCTATCTATCTATCCGAGCCTGTTCATAGCTATCTATCTATCTATCTATCTATCTATCTATCTATCTATCTATCTATCTATCTATCTAAACCTGTTAATATCCATTTATATAGCAGCGATGTGGAAAACTGTGGGAAGCGAAAATTGCTGATAATCAGTGGAAAACTGATAGAAAGGCATTCAAGTTGAACAGACTTTACAATAATGTTCCCGACATCAAAGATAAAGACATTAATAGATATAATACAAGTAAAAGGTTGCCATTTAGCTGATTGATTTTTACCTTCAGCATCTCGACTCCAGAATTTCGTAGACAGATTTTTGTCCGTCTTTGTGGTGCAGTGGATACCCACTCGGAACGACAAATCTGGGAGCCGAGTTCAAATTCCAGTTGAATTCATTGAATTCACTTGCGCACAAATACGCTTGGGAAAATATTCATACCTTTCTTCCCTCCAGTTATGGGTTAAATTATTGGACAGATCGGGTTTTATGGGCTTGGCTGGCAACCAGTCTATCGCAGAAAGCAATGGCACCTTACTGCGGAATAATATTCTGCCCAGTTTATCATGTCTCGAAAGAGACATGATCGCCCAAAGCGTGTATAACGTGTGGCGTTCAACTGATTGACTCTTCAAAAGTAGACCACAATTTACTGTTAATGTTCCAAATATCAGCTTTTTATATTTTGTAGAGCGTTTTGTGTAGATAGACGCCTGTGCGCGTATTTCCTGTTTCTTTTAATATATGGTGTCATTTCCATTTTAAACTTTTTACTATTTTGCCATTTTTCTTCTTTCTCTTTAGCCGAAAATGTAATTCTTATATTTTACAAAACCACTAACAACGAAACAGGAAACAACATAAACAAATAAGCTAAAAACATAGATGCTAAATTAAAAGTAGACATTATTTACATTATTCGAATTATTGTCCTCATTTTTGTTGCCATTTGTACGGCCTTCTTCAGGTGCTAGGAATTTCGAAACAAACTCTTTATTACAATCACTGTGTTATATGAACTCCGTTCCTTACCTAGATCCTCTTCTGGAAGTCATGAGTGATTGTAATAAAGGGTTCGAAATTCCTAGCACCTTAAGAAGGCCGGAGCGTACAACGGCTAAAACGCCGTACAAATGGCAACAAAGATGAGGACAATAGTTCGAATAATGTAAATACCGTAAATACTAGACTCATCTCAGTAATATAGGCAAATAAAGTTAGACAATAGAATAAAATAGTTAACAAAGTAGAATCATTTGTTAAACTAAAAACCACAAGGACAACTTCAGAACCAAACCAAAATGCAGATTATTAAATCCTAAGTTAAACAACTTTGAGAAATATGTAAATAAATATTAGAAAAAATATGTTTAATACCAAGAAAAATACTAAACATAAATCAATCAATAAATACATCAATTGTTTTATCAACATAGTAATAAAGAAAATGGCTCCTTCATACAAATATAAATAAAAGCCTTCTATTCATTACTGAGCACACATCAAAAAAAAAAAAGCAGTAAATTTAGCAAAACCATACATAAATAAACCCAACAAAGACTTAAAAAATTTAACATTGCCTAAAATCAATATTATACAGCAATAAAAAATATATGGACGAAAACGCGCTCTAATAAAAATAATTGTAGTAATAACAATAACAATAATAACATTGACTTCACAATGATGGCGGAGTATTATGCGAATACATTGGCATATATATTATCAATAAATTAACAAATATTATTAATAAAAATGATATAAATTTATAGAGGGACGACGGCCTTTTAATCCTAAGAAGCTTTAAGAGCAGAACAACAGAAGAAAATATAAACAAATAATAATTGCATTCAAGGTCCGAAGACGCATATGTTTGGTCAAGGACGCATTTCAAAAGCTAACCAGGGTGCTGAAAGACAGCAAAATCTAATTGGAAACAAAGAAGTGAGTTTTGGATTGCTATGTGATATCTGTCCTTCTTTATAGCAGTGATTTTTTTTTAATCATATCACCCCGAGCAAGGCGGTAACGCCACTGATGTGCAGGGGGCTACGTAAGAGTGAAAAGATTTGGAAAAGAGAAAACCGGAAACCACATCCTAGAGAACAAGGGATGAGCCTCTACACCTGTACAATAGACGTGGGTGGAGTGTAAACCGGGCGATAGTTTAGACGATAAGATGACAGAGAGGCTTGAGGCAGCAGATATGTGGTTTTACAGAAGGATGTTGATGATACCATGGATTGAGTATGTGACCAACGACGAGGTGTTTTAGAGAATAGAAAACTCTTACTTAATATAAGGAAGCTGCAGATGAGGTTTCTGGGACCTGTAATGAGGATGGTGGGCCTGGGAAATTTAATACACCCAGGACAGATAGAGGAAAAGAGAGAGAGGAAAGCAGTGTGTGACTTACTTAGTAGACCTGAGCAAGTGGATGGCAGAGAGGTGTTTGGGAGAGATACCAAGAGGAAGACTTTTGATACCAACGAGAGACAAGTAGAAGTCCATGATCGTCTACGGTTGGAAAAAAACAAATTCAGTCTAGCTATATCTGTCCATCATAGATTAAATAAAGGGTTTTACCATCAAAACCTTTTTTGAATGAAAAATAACTGATTTAAAATAAAAATATGCTTCCAAACAACCCCCCACCAAAATATAAACAAACAAAAACAAATAAACTAAATAAAACAAATCAAAATGATTTTCAGCATTAAATGACCTAATGAAGGTTGATATGCTAGTTAAATGAACCAACCAACCATTTGTTTCCATTTTCTTTAAAACTTTTCCGATGTTCACAAATCCAGTCCTTTGTATTCTCATCTTTCTCCTGTAAAACCATAATTCCGTTAGTTCAGATTTCCATCTGTGACAAAATTGCACATCATTCCCTGCAATAAATGAGAACTTATTACGCAAAAGTCCAGTTGAATTTTTCTTGTTACTTAATACATTTATTAGCTTTTAGTAGGCGTTTTTCTCTTTTCCAAGACACCTTCGAATTTCAACGTCACATTTTTTCTTTTCTCTGTTAACCCACTTCCCACTAAATAACGGCCCATTTGCAAACAGATTATTTTTAGATTCACTAAAGGTTTATACCAGTGTCCATCCTCTATCTTCAGTGATATGATTTGCAATCTTTGACGCATATCTTTATATTAAATACAATTCTTTTTATAAAAATAGCGAGATAGACTTAGATTTGATTTCCTTAACTTTATAGAAATATTATTTATTTTAAAATTCAGTTTTATGTTCTTTACACTTGATATATGTGGATTATTTTGGTAACCTTATTTTGCTTGAGTCTTTTTTTATAAAATCAAAAACATCCATTCATTTTTCTGTGTATAGCATTATTACTTTGAATACGGCTTCTTGTCTTCCTAAGTTATGCCTGAAAAAGTTTGTTTCCAAAATGGATGTTGTGAATGAATGTGATTCAAGAAAAGTACTGTGTCAGCCATTTGCCTTCATGACCTGAGAAGTTATATATTTAATTTAGGGTGAAACTTCTATAGAATAAATTCGTTTATGGGACTACTGAGAGTGTGTAGGTTTTGATAAATAGAAAGAGTGGACATTCCTTTTTAACGGCTTCGTGGATTACGCGTCGACAGTGTTTTTGTTAATCAGATTGAGTCATTTCTGTTTGGTACATTTCCAGTTCTCTGTCTTCTATTCTTTTCTTCTACAGTTTACAAACTATTTGAAGACATTTGTTTTTAAATATCATACTATAGGATTTTATCCAAAAGTTAAATTCGTTGATCTTTTGAAGTTGAGTTTGAGTTTGAATTTGAGTTTTGTTAAACAGCATATCAAGATCTGTGGGTTATTTAATGCCAAAAAGGTGGGGGTCTTAAGATATTTTTTAATGTTCAGTTATAGTGAAGTTTATTTAGTCAGATTTTAATGAATTTTTATTTTTTATTTTTATTCTTTTTTATTTTAGAAAACTGAAAATGTCTTCTAGGTTTGTATTTAAAATACTTTGCTGATAATATTTTTTTCCTTAAAAATGTGTTATAGGAACAATTTTTTCTTAAAAATGTACTGTTGGTAATATTTTTCCTTCAAAAATATATATTTGTCTATAAAAGTTTATTTTATGTATATATCTATATAAACGTGTATTTATATACTTTCATAGTGTTTTGAACCCAGTTGGGGAGTTAACTATTTGCCCATAGCACCTACCACTCCGGGTCTGGGTAAATCTGAGACCAACGGCAATCAAGAGGTGGTTCCATGCTTTTCCAAACCACCCAATCAGAGGCCTTGCTGTCGGATGCACTTTATTGTCAGGCCAAGGATCCTTTTGAAGTTGAATAAGCTGAAAAAATTGCAAGTATTTGTTTTTTTAGCTACTATTTCACTACAATATGATGAACGTAATTCGACAGATTTGTTTTTAATATAGATGTGCTTTGTGATGCAGTGGGTGTCGACTCGGAATGAGAAATTGGAGAGACGAGTTCGAATTCGTTTATTCACTTACGCGCAAATACACTTAGGAAAACTATTACTCCGTCTCTTATTCCTTTAGCAATGGTAGAACATATTGGGTTCTATAGCCTTGTTTGGCAACCAGTCTACCCCAGAAATAATGGCAATGTACTGCTACTTCTGCCTAAGCATTATCACGTAAATATGCAGATTCTTCAGATTGATTTAAAAAAATAAAAATGAATGTTTAAACACCTGAAAATAATGATGACTCGTGTTTATATATTTACGTTTATTGTTTGAATCTTTAAAATTACCAAATTAAAAGCACACCGATTATGCCGTTTACTCTGCTTCAATAATATGTCTGGTCAGGTTTAATTGACAGCAATTAAAACTTTTTTAACTACGACTCAACAGAATCCCTTACAACAACTTTTTAGACATTATTAATATTATTTCTATATATAAATGCCTCCACGTAATACATACCCGACTGATATGAAGTTGAAAGAATCTGTTGCTAGATTCACTGTTAAGAAAATCGGTTTATTGTATAGTGCTAGGCAATGTTTTCTGTCCAGAATCTTATTTTACAATATTGAGATGTCTGAAAATTTGACACATTCGAAGTCTAATTTAATATTTAGAGGACGAAAACTTTTTTTATTTTACAAAATTTTGGTATCTGAAAATTTGACTCAGTATGATTGGCAAAATGTTTCAAAGGATATTCCGGATCACTGTTGGATTAGTGGTAGTTCCTTTGAAGTATCCGATTATTCATACAATATGAATGTAATCTGGTGTTTATAACAATAAGTGGATTTTATATATATCTTAATAATTTTAGGACGCAAAATTCTCTCATTTTACAATACTGCGTTGTTTGAAAGGTTGACTCATTTTGCTGGGTAAAACATATCGTTGGATTCCTGATTATCGATCAGATTAGCGATAGATCATTTGAAGTCAACGATTACAAATATTTATGTCTACAATTCGTTCCGGCTTTGAATATTGTGGCTTCATCTGGTCCAGGGATTCTGCTGCATATTTAGGGATTCCTGATAAAATCCAAAGATAAATCATCAATATTACTGATCCTGACCTGGCATCTCGGTTTAAGTTACTTTTCCGTAATTTATCTCTCCTGTGCCGATACTAATAATACGTTCGGAGTAATTGTTCGGAATATTTCTTCCCTATGGTACCTAAATTGGCAGCATGATTTTCATATTTCAAAGTTAAAATCGCTAAATAGAAACTTCGTTTGTAGAACTTCCGTTGTAGAACTTCCTTCCGAATTCATGATCAACCGTTCTCTCGATTACTCGTTTCCCTATCCAACGTCTCTCTTTTTTCTTGTTCATCCATTCTCAGTAAACCTATCTGTCTTAGTGGCTTTATTGCCTTGATTGGGGTGATATGATTAAAAAATAATAACAAACTATTTTCTTAGATTTCTGATTTTATGCAATTTTAGGCAAATATTTTAATACGGAAAAATTGTCGCTATTTTCCTCATAGACCAGTGCTACCATAATCGTCGAACCATTTTTTTCTCACGAAGTTTCATCACTAATTCTGAGACATTGAAATTAACTTTAAGGTTAAAATTTTGCTGTAAATTGCAATAATGTTATTAATTCATCACCGAATTACGTGGAATGATAAGAAAAGATATTTTGTTGAAAAGCAAATGTTGCGTTAAATAAATTATTTTAGCTATAAGATGAATGTACATGCGCTGTCATGACTCTCCACCATGTCTTTTCCCTTGTATAATTTGTTCCTTCACCAGGTATCACACAAGTGTCCATTTTGTTTCTATTTTCTTTAAGATTTCTTCGGTCCTTCGTATTCTCAGTATCCTTCTGTAGCACCATATTTGAGTGACCTCCAGTTTTTTCTACATCTGTGAGAGGATTGACTAGTATGCAGACCCATGCGAAAAGAAGTGCAAATGGATGGTAGATCATGGGAGGGAAGGTGATTTTCTAATCCCCGCTTAGATGTGGCACAAGGCCAAAAGCATATCGATGATTTTTTTGAAGTTGAACACGCTTAAAAATTGCGTGTGTTTAGTTTATTTTTGTTTCACTGCAGCAGGCTGAACGTATATCGACTGTTTTTTCTTTTAATATACATGTCCGTTTGGGTGTAGTAATATCGGCTCGTAATGGGCTATCGGGGATCCGAGTTCGAATTCGTTGCATTCACTTACGCACAAATACCCTTGTTAAATGTACGAATCCATTTCTTATCCCTCTATCTATGAGCAAATCGCAGGACAGATTGGGTTTTATAGCCTTGATTGGCTACTAGTTTACAGCAGAAAATAATGGCAACCGACTTTAGAGAAATGATCGTCCAAGCGTGTATAACGTATATCACTTAAGTGACTGATGCAAGAAATAAATATCTTTTCCTGTTTTTTGTACTTTGCTTAGCTTTTTAAATACTTCTTTCTCTAACACTTCCTCGTTTTTTCGGTTTTTTTTTTCTGAATATAACGTTTGCTGTTGTAATGAGAAATTCATAATAAAACAGATATAGAAATGCAACAACTTAGTTGGCGACGGAAAATGTTATGGAGCAATATTGAAAGGTATGTTTTTAAATTATTCTCAGACACAAAACCAATTTTGTCTGTTTGCAACAGAATCACACTCGTTACTATAAAGTAGTGTAACACGTTTGCCCGGCCGGCTGGCTACAGCAACCAAATGTGCCACACTTTGCCCAAAAGCAGAATGACGATGGTCACAGTAGCTGGTCCTCAAGACGTCTATTACAACAACGGACTTACTGCCCACTCTGTGATCTGATCTCAGAAAGGCACGTTGTGCAAACCCGGCAGCCATATTTCTATCACATCCAGACCGGACACTTGTGTACATTTGTGGTTAAAATAAAATAATCACGGCACAAAAAAAATAAAAAAAAAATAAAAAAATGAATAAGTTCGAAGAGAGTTATGAAGAAAGTCTTTATAAAAAAAAAAAAAACTACAAAAGCAGAAAATACAATTTTAATTGTCGGAATACTAGTTTACAACAGAGAGAGAATTCATTTAAAATTACCAGAGCTTTCAATCTTCAATTAAAAATTAAGTCATTTCAAAGTTTCATTAAAGTAATCAGAGCTCTTCAAATTTTCATTAAAGTCTTTTCACATATTCTCTATAATCAGAGCTGTCAATTCTCAAAATGACCTTTAAAACAATAAAATTCTTTCGGGGTTTTTATCGGAGGCGCATTATTTAACATTAACTCTTAAAGTCCGTCGGCGGCACAGATACCTCACAGGTGAATGTGAGTCTTAAAAAAGTAGAGATATGATTCCATGGTGAGAATAATATGGACACGGCATGTAATCAATGAGAAAAGAAATTAGAGCAACGTAGAAATGTGCGTTGTGGTGCAGTGGATATTGACTCGGAACGAGAAATCGGGGAGACGAGTTCGAATTCCAGTTGAATTCATTGCATTCACTTACGCGCAAATACCCTTGGGAAAGGTATTAATCCGTCTCTTCCTTCCAGTTATGGGTTAAAGAACAGGACAGATTGAGTTCTATAGCCTTGGCTGGCAACCAGTCTACCGCAGAAAGCAATGGCAACCTACTGCGGGATATTCTTATGCCCAGTTAGTGATGTCTCTTTCGAGATATGATCGCTCAAACGTGCGTCAGTATGGCATTCAACTGACAGACTGAGAAGCTTAAAACTACAATTAGAAATTTATATTTCTGGTACACAGAATGAGGAAAGAAAACCTGGAGAGTTTAATGGTCTCATGATTTTATGAGAAGTCAGGTAACGGTGGGTTTACTGTTTAGTTTATTTGTTTTAATGGATGTCAGAACATGGGTCAGAGAAAGATTGTATAGGGTAAACAATTGATTAGGGAAACGAAAGAGAGTAAGAGAAAGCAATGATCGCCTACGCCCCGAACGAACTTGGAACATGATAGAAATAGTGAAATCGATATTTCAGACCCAATACGCATCACCTCGGTCTAAACTATTCTAATCCTAAAACCAATATCACAGAGAGAAGATGAGCACTCCTTTCTTTGCATTTAAACCAAATAAAATAAAGATATTTGACGAAACTGACTTTTCAATTTTTTGTAATATTCTCTTCTTTGGAGCTCTTATTAAGAATAATAAGACCCCAATTAAAATTAACCGGCATTATTAAGGATCCAGGTTCAAAAGTCAGTCACTGACCGAAAAAAAAAACCAAAAAAAAAACCACCATTGATATTATATTGGTACTGTGTTTAAGTAAGTGCGCACGCGTAATGTGACTGATTCTCTTTTTTTTTTGTACAAGCTGGAAGGAAATCTTAAATGAACAAGGGGATGATATCTGCGTTTATGTTTACTTCAAGAATCGAAGTTCTTGGCTTATTTCAAGTTCCAATTTTACTGTTGTCATTGGGAAGAAGAAATTATCGATTCTCAAATAATTGCGCTTAATCACTCGCCAAGTGTGAATCTTTAATCCGTTTAATTGATTCGCTAAAAACAAAGGTGTGCCTTTTTTGCTGAGATTTCCATCGACAAAATGAGACACAGCCCAATTATTACCAAGGAAGCTACAAATCGAGGTGAAATTAAAAAATACACCTGGCAGAAATTGAAAATGATTAATAAAGTGTTGTGTATGCTTTGCTCTTGGCTGAAGTAGTTGGGATTTCTTAAAACTACCAATATTTACATAAAATGCGTGATTTTTGAAAAACGAAAAATTCTATTTTAAAATAAAATAATTTTTTGTTTGTTTCTAGAGAAAGCGGATCAGATGATTTTGGTCATACCACCGACATGTTATTTTCAGGAATTGTCTATCGACAAACAGAGGTTACATTATTAATTTAATATTTTCGTATTCCCATTTGGCCTCGAAAGAATCTGTGTACAAAATAGATCTATAAATAAATACAATCGATAATCTGTATTTGTTAAAATAAACAAACTGACCATCTTCCAGGATAGATGCTATAGTGGGTATCTTATCTATTCTTTTCTATTTGTAGTAGGATTCCGTTCTAGTGAAGGGTAGTTGTATACCGTTGCAGGTTAACAGAATTTGGCCTTGCAGTACATAGCCCACTATACGTCATAAAATGATTATAAAATCAAGAAAAGCAAATTGAGTTGAAAATAACATTTATATATATACACATATCAATTAATGTTTTTACAAATAAAATAATACTTGAAATAAAGGTCGAACAGAGGTTAAAATGTTCATGGCAAATAATGAGCTGAAAGAGATAAAAGGCTTAGCAATGTGGGGAGCGGAGGTATGTGAGGAATGTCTTTGAAGTAGTCGCTCCTGAGGTCAGTAAGTACTTTTGAGACAGTAGAGAAGAAAAAAGGCAAGCATAGTAGACACTCGACTTAAGTCAAGGGGAAACTCTGGTTACTCTCACCTGTCTGTCTGCTGGGTGCTTGTCTGTACCCGCTTTTTATATCTGCTTTTTGGATAAAAACAGCTGGTTTTTGGATTTCATACTTGTATTTGATTCTGGGCTTCCCATTGGCTGGTAAATAAAATTCGCGTAGGCTCGCGAAATGGAAATTTAATATTTGATTAATTTTTATTTTTCAACCGGAACATCTGCGCGAATACACCTGTGCAGAGACAACATTTGTTCTTTTGCTTTCTGGTCGTTATAGAGCAAACATCCGGTCCATCGTTTTTGCTCGGTATCACCACAATGCATAATATCTAGATCATAATATTGTCTTAATTGAATGAGTCATACGTTTTTACGGCTTGTCAAACTTTTGCAGTTTGTTTAAAGCCAGTAAAATGCTTTTAGATTGTAAGAAGCTTTTCTAGAGATAGTAATGTTGTAGTGATACAAGTTTTTTCTAATTAACACACAGCGGGGAGAAGAGTTGCATTGATTAACTATTTTGAGCGATTATCCATTAAACTAGTACCACCTAGTATTTCTAAACGGTCACCCGTCCACGCACTAACCAAATTTAACTTAGTTTAGCTGTGGTGATTGTACTGGAATCGGTGTATTAACGCTATATGGTCGTAAGCTTAGATACATCTTTGTAGCACTGCCAAGAGAATGCAGGTGCAAATTAATTCGAGTTCCATCAGAGTGAAACTTATAACTACGCTTAACATCCTGATTCTAAAGAATATTTTTTTCTGTTGGTTGTTTATGGCATATCAACCTCGGCCGGTCATTTATTGCCAACTAAATTTTTTATTTATTTATTGCTGGTAATACCTTTTTGTTTTCAACAACTTATTGTTGTTTTTATATAAGTTTTGTGTCTAGTAATATTTTTTTCTTTTCGAGTAAGAAGATTAATTGGGATTTGTTTTTAAGGGCAGGGACCACAAGTCCTACCCTTGTTATTTAAGTTGGAGTTTCGTTGGTTTTCATTCTGTGGTTCTCATCAATACAGCTTTACTAGAAATAATAATTCTTATTAGGCTTTTTGTTCTCACTGTGTAGGTGGAAGGTATCCACTAAACTTGCATTAAGTTTTTTCTGTTTTTATACACTTGAATGATTCATATTTTTTTAGGAAATTTGTGTCACTGTGTCGGGCAAAGAAATTTATCTCGTCAGAATCTATTTTACATATTTAGTGCATAGAGTACTGTTGCCATATTTGGTTGAGTGCTCCTACTATTCATATTTAGATCCTCGATATACAAGGAAGAATCTGCAATGTAATCGATCCTGATTTCTCATCTTCAGTCAATTTCTCATAGATGTATGGTGGCTTCCCTTTGTCTTTTCTACAAGCATTTTTCTAGATCCTACTCTGACGAGCTTTTTTTCCCTGCTGCCTCGAATACATGCATTTACGCGTGCTACTAGGTCCTATATAGGTCCCACTCGTTTACCGTCGACAGAGTTAAATGTAAGCTCACTTTCTACTCTAAAAGTTTCTTGTCTGGTTATTGCAGTTTGTGGAACTACTTCCCGTTTGCTTGCTCCCTTGAGAGTTACAATCTACAAAAATTTAAAGGCAATGTCAAATGTCATCATATATCTCCTTGATTATTTCCCTTCTTTTATCCTTTCTTTGATATAATTGCGCTTTGTTTTCTTCTGTCAGTGTAACCCACTGCGCACTAGTTCTGCCTTGCTTGTGGGGAAACGATTATAAAAGAAACAAAGAAAATATAACTGAAATGGTGGGTGGTATCTATGTTTTTATATGACATAAAATGCAGACCTATTTAATCAGAGATTAACACAAAATGAAAAACTATAGAGATGGCGTTCTAGAGAAGAAAAAAAGCCATGTTGTTAAAATCTACAAGAGATAGGGAAGTGTATAAGACCATGATTACTTAAGTCCTAAAGGGAAACAGCAAACTGAAAAAGAAGAATCTTTTAAGAATTAAATTCGTTTACGTTTGAGATAAAAGAATTTGTAAAAAGTTTATATTAAACCAAATATCCAAAAAAGGTTGTTTTAATAATAAAAAAGAACAGGAAATTGAAGAAGAAAAGGAAGAACAAAAAAGGAGGCGAAAAAAAGAAGAGGATAAAAGAGGATATAAAAATGAAAACAAAAGGAAGAAAAAAGAAGGAAGTAAAGAAAAAGAAGAAGAAAAAGAAGGAAAATAGAAGAGGAAAAATTAGGAGATAAAATGAAGAAGGAAAAAAGAAGAAAAAGCGAAAAAAGAAGAAAAAGAAAGAAAAATAACGATTGTACTTAGAATCAGAAAATAAAATCATTTTAAATTTCTTGGACACATAAAGTGAAAAGGAATATACAGAAGGCATGAAAAGCAAGGAAAACATCGAGTGATTGGTGTAAAGGGACGGTAGAACATGAATTAGGAGGAATAGTTGAATTTTTAAGCTATTTTTAAGCACCGCTGAAGGCCGAAAGTATGGGTTCCAAGTGAGGATTGAACTCGGGACTTAGTTGTAATAGGTTCTACCGAGATAAATTTGCTAACCATTACATGACGACTAGGTGCGCAAGTGATGGCAATAGTATGGGAATAGACAAAACATAGAATGAAAAGGAATATACAGAAGGCATGAAAAAGCAAGGAAAACATCGGGAGGATTGGTGTTGGCGGTTAGAGTTAGTATGGGAATAGACAAAACATAGAGTGAAAAGGAATATACAGGAAGGCATGAAAAGCAAGGAAAACATCGAGTGATTGGTGTTAAGGGTTAGGGTTAGTATGGTAACAGACAAAACATAGAGTGAAAAGGAATATACAGAAGGCATGAAAAGCAAGGAAAACATCGGGAGGATTGGTGTAAAGGGTTAGGTTAGTAAGGGGAAGGACAAAACATAGAGTGAAAAGGAATATACAGAAGGCATGAAAAGCAAGGAAACATCGAGTGATTGGTAAAGGGTTAGGGTTAGTATGGGAATAGACACATGCAGAGGAAAAGGAATATACAGAAGGCATGAAAAGCAAGGAAAACATCGAGTGATTGGTGTTAAGGGTTAGGTTAGTATGGGAATAGACAAAACATAGAGTGAAAAGGAATATACAGAAGGCATGAAAAGCAAGGGAAAACATCGAGTGATTGGTGTAAAGTGTTAGGGTTAGTATGGGAATAGACAAAAACATAGAGTGAAAAGGAATATACAGAAGGCATGAAAAGCAAGGAAAACATCGAGTGATTGGTGTAAAGGGTTAGGGTTAGTAAGGGAATAGACAAAATATAGAGTGAAAAGGAATATACAGAAGGCATGAAAAGCAAGGAAAACATCGAGTGATTGGTGTTAAGGGTTAAGGTTAGTATGGGAATAGACAAAACATAGAGTGAAAAGGAATATACAGAAGGCATGAAAAGCAAGGAAAAAACATCAAGGGATTGGTGTAAAGGGTTAGGGGTTAGGTATGGGAATAGACAAAACATAGAAGGAAAAGGAATATACAGAAGGGCAGAAAAGCAAGGAAAACATCGAGTGATTGGTGCAAAGGGTTAGGTTAGTATGGGAATAGACAAAACATAGAGTGAAAAGGAATATACAGAAGGCATGAAAAGCAAGGAAAACATCGAGTGATTGGTGTAAAGGGTTAGGGTTAGTATGGGAATAGACAAAACATAGAGTGAAAAGGAACATACAGGAAGGCATGAAAAAGCAAGGAAAACATCGAGTGATTGTGTAAAGGGTTAGGGTTAGTATGGGAATAGACAAAACATAGAGTGAAAAAGGAATATACAGAAGGCATGAAAAAGCAAGGAAAACATCGAGTGATTGGCAAAGGGTTAGGGTTAGATACAGAATAGACAAAACATAGAGTGAAAAGGAATATACAAGGCATGAAAGTAAGCGAAAACATCGAGTGATTGGTGTAAAGGGTTAGGGTTAGTATGGGAATAGACAAAACATAGAGTGAAAAGGAATATACAGAAGGCATGAAAAGCAAGGAAAACATCGAGTGATAGAAGCGGTTAAGGTTAGTTTTGGAATAGACAAAACATAGAGTGAAAGGAATATACAATGCATGAAAAGCAAGGAAAAACATCGAGTGATTGGTGTAAAGGGTTAGGTTAGTATAAATAGACAAAACATAGAGTGAAAAGGAAATACACAGAAGGCATGGGTGCTACAAAACATCGAGTGATTGGTGTTAAGGGTTAGGTTAGTATGGGAATAGACAAAACATAGAGTGAAAAGGAATATACAGAAGGCATGAAAAGCAAGGAAAACATCGCGTGATTGGTGTAAAGGGTTAGGGTTAGTATGGGAATAGACAAAACATAGAGTGAAAAGGAATATACAGAAGGCATGAAAAGCAAGGAAAACATCGAGTGATTGGTGTTAAGGGTTAGGGTTAGTATGGGAATAGACAAAACATAGAGTGAAAAGGAATATACAGAAGGCATGAAAAGCAAGGAAAACATCGAGTGATTGGTGTTAAGGGTTAGGGTTAGTATGGGAATAGACAAAACATAGAGTGAAAAGGAATATACAGAAGGCATGAAAAGCAATGAAAACATCGAGCGATTGGTGTAAAGGGTTAGGGTTAGTATGGGAATAGACAAAACATAGAGTGAAAAGGAATATACAGAAGGCATGAAAAGCAAGGAAAACATCGAGTGATTGGTGTAAAGGGTTAGGGTTATTATGGGAATAGACAAAACATAGAGTGAAAAGGAATATACAGAAGGCATGAAAAGCAAGGAAAACATCGAGTGATTGGTGTAAAGGGTTAGGTTTAGTATGGGAATAGACAAAACATAGAGTGAAAGGAATATACAGAAGGCATGAAAAGCAAGGAAAACATCGAGTGATTGGTGTAAAGGGTTAGGGTTAGTATGGGAATAGACAAAACATAGAGTGAAAAGGAATATACAGAAGGCATGAAAAGCAAGGAAAACATCGAGTGATTGGTGTTAAGGGTTAGGGTTAGTATGGGAATAGACAAAACATAGAGTGAAAAGGAATATACAGAAGGCATGAAAAGCAAGGAAAACATCGAGTGATTGGTGTAAAGGGTTAGGGTTAGTATGGGAATAGACAAAACATAGAGTGAAAAGGAATATACAGAAGGCATGAAAAGCAAGGAAAACATCGAGTGATTGGTGTAAAGGGTTAGGGTTAGTATGGGAATAGACAAAACATAGAGTGAAAAGGAATATACAGAAGGCATGAAAAGCAAGGAAAACATCGAGTGATTGGTGTTAAGGGTTAGGGTTAGTATGGGAATAGACAAAACATAGAGTGAAAAGGAATATACAGAAGGCATGAAAAGCAAGGAAAACATCGAGTGATTGGTGTAAAGGGTTAGGGTTAGTATGGGAATAGACAAAACATAGAGTGAAAAGGAATATACAGAAGGCATGAAAAGCAAGGAAAACATCGAGTGATTGGTGTAAAGGGTTAGGGTTAGTATGGGAATAGACAAAACATAGAGTGAAAAGGAATATACAGAAGGCATGAAAAGCAAGGAAAACATCGAGTGATTGGTGTTAAGGGTTAGGGTTAGTATGGGAATAGACAAAACATAGAGTGAAAAGGAAATATACAGAAGGCATGAAAAGCAAGGAAAACATCGAGTGATTGGTGTAAAGGATTAGGGTTAGTATGGGAATAGACAAAACATAGAGCTACGAAGAATAAGAAGTTGTGGAGAGCAATGATCACCTACTTTCTGAAAAGAATACAATTCTTAAACGTAGTATTAAAACCTGCTTTTCTCTTTTTTCGTTATTCTTTTTCTTTTTCTCTTCGATCTGCCATACTTTTATTCTAATATATTTTCCGACAATACATAGTGAGCGTCTGATTTTTTTTCTGTTATTACACTAATGTTTAATGCAAGCTTTCCTGAAAATTTACCCAAAAGTAAATTTACGATAAGGATTTTCAGGAAAAAAAAAAAAAATAAGAAAACGCGCGAAAATAACCCACGAAAAAAAAAACTTCACAGGTGACAGACCATATCAAAAACTATGGTGTTAGCTAGAATGTTTGAGTAATTGGAACAGTGCGTGCAAACCAAATATAGAACGACTATTTTCTGATACTCTTTGAAAGTAATATACTTAATAACGTGTACGTTGTAGCGTAATGGTTATAGGCTTGGAATGAGAGAGTAGCTAAATTCTTTGCATTCACTTACGCACAAATAACGTTGGGAAAGTTATGAAACCCATCTCCCCTCTCTTTAGCTTTGGATTAAATAGCGGGTTAGATTGTGTTCTGAAGTCTTGTTTGGCAACCAGTCTACAACAAAAAGAAATAATCTTCTGACAAGTCAATCATGAATAAAGATAGACATGATCACCCAGGCGTTTATCGCGTATGACAAATGACAGGATGCATACCGAAGTGGATATATGGACGTAGTAAAAAAAAACAAGTATTTGATAAAGTCAAATTACAACAGATTTTGGGTAGCAGTAAATTAGTATTTCTGTTTGCAATACTTTATTGGAGATGAATGGATATGCTGAGATTCATACCTATGTAACATGGCGACATTGCAAATAATTCTATTACGATCGTCAATGTTTCAATCGTTCTTCTTTTTTATTTAGTAAAGACCGGTTTTCTATTGTTAGCACGCTAGTAATCGCCACCACCAATTCTGTTTCTTTCAGATTGTAAGTATAACAAGAGTAATCAACTAACAAAAAAACGTTCAACACTTAGGTAAAGCGGTATAAGTAAAGTATACCTAGTGAGAAAGACAGACCGATTTAGGTTTCACCTAAACGGATCGTAAAAGAAAGCTGGCTCACTATGTATATATATATATCCAGGTAAATATGACTGAAGGTTTTACGATTTTGAGTTCCCTGGCATTTTTTTATGAACCTTGCTCAATACAATAAATATTGTAAAGCCTAATGTAATCAACTAATTATGAATTAATTGTACTTTGAAACATGAACATTTCTATGTTTCGAGGTAGAATCTCGTCATCGGGCGATGTTGGATGTTGGTTGTGAAAATGATTTAGATAAGAGGAGGTCAAGCTATGGAGAAAAGCAGAAAGGATATTTTTGGCTGTAGAATAGATACATCAAAAGTAATACGATATGAGGAGAAGCAATACAAATAAAAAATAAAAATAGATTTAGGTTTAGAGTAGGTTGACACTTCGACCGTTAGGGAGAATAAAAGAAAAAAGAAAAAAAAAGAAAGAAAAAAAAGAACTATGTATTCCCTAGAAATTACTGGCCAAATTTCAAAGTGAATCTTTATTTTGATTAGTTATAAATGTTATATCTTCCCATATACATAAATAGCAAACCGATGTTTTTTTTGTATTTAAATGTAAATCATTTTCACAACCAACATTGCCTGATGATGAGATTCTATCTCGAAACATAGAAATTTCCGTGTCGCAATGTACTCTTAATTTATAATCATATGATTATATATATATATATATTTGATATTTGATATATTAGATATATATATATATATGTGTGTGTGTGTGTGCGTGTGTGTGTGTGTGTGCGTGTGCGTGTGTGTAGTAGTAGTAGTAGTAGTAGTAATATTCTACCATATTTTCGCCAATTTCTTCATATTGCTTCCTTATATTTTTGATCCTCTAAGCATCTTCCTCATACATTACATGTTTTTTTTTTTTTTTTTTTTTTTTTACCGCTAGTCAACCCAAGGATTCAACGAACAATCTCCAGGTAACTATATTTTTTGAACCAGTTATTAATTCTATCAGGGAATTTAGTCTGTTTTTATTATAAGAATATAAGAATATGCATTTTCGGATAATAATGTAGAATCCAGACAATTTCTATTTTCACAAATAAAACTTAGATTATTGGTATTAATTTAGCAAAAATCTAAATATCAAATATATTTCAGAAAATGGTAGAGAATTAATTGTTTAGAAGCTCGTTAGGTAGGTTGGAAAAATATAAAAAAACGCGTCATTTGATTGATTATTTTAATTTTCTGTTGCAATTACATCGAATGTGTGAAAGGAATAAAATAAATACGTATTTCGGTGATTTTGCTATAAAGGATTTTAGAAGCATAAAATTATCTTCACACTTGTTTTTAACCGGGAGAAATTGTTAATTTGCGTCTGAATTACTGGAATGACGAATAATACAGTTGACTGCATTTAAGTACGACAAATAGTACGCCGTTAAAGCCAGCTACTATTCAGGCAATAAGCAGCGTAACTTACTGTTTGGACTTATTTCTAGTTAATTAATTACTAACAGTTACGTTGTACATATTTTCTTGTTATACTAATTGAACCTACCTTCTGTGTTCTGTGTCTTACTTCCGACCAACCCGGTCACTACAACTTTGTGGCGAAATTTCGCCAGAAGAATTTCACAACAAATTGGTGACAAAGATTCGCGTTAGGATTTGCCACAACAAATTTGCAACGAAAAACCACAAGAGTTAAGGAAAAATATTACTTTTTTTTTCTTCCTGCTCATTCGTAACACAAACCTTGAACATTCTGGGAACAAATACTGAGTTGAATTGTATAATGATTCGAATCTTCGACCTGAAAGTTGACAAGAAAATCATATAAACGCTATTAAAATGCAATAAGAAAGTTTTTAATTTATTTTCCGCTGTTTTAAATAATTTGATGCTTCAAATATTATTTGAATGCTTCCAATATTATTTGAAAACAAACAAACAAATTAGATAAAAGTAACATTCAACTCATTATCAGTCATTTAAGTTCCATACATGATACAATCTTGGGCGATCATGGCTCAAAAGAGACTTGACTGATTGGTTACAATGTTTTCTCGCAGCAGGTTGTCATTACTTTCTACGTTAGACTGGTTGACAACCCAATCTGTTTTGCTATTTAACTCATAGCCTGAGTTAAAAGCAACAGAGTAATACCTTTCCCAAGGGTATTTGCGTGTCAGTGAATGCAAAGAATTCAACTGGAATTCGAACTCGGCTCTCCGATTTCTCGTTCCGAGCCGATATCCACTGCGCTACAACGCACATCCAAATCACTATATATCTTTAAAATCATTTATCAGATATTTATATATCTTTTAAATCAGATATTTATATATCTTTAAAATCCATTATTCGCCATGTAATTTCAGTAGGTATCAGAAGAGTAGTGAGTAAGTGAATAACAGGTTGTCAAATAGTGTTATGACATTTTTTTTAATCATTTCACCCCGAGCAAGGCAGAAACGCCACTGTTGTGCAGGGGGATACATAACTGTAAAAAGATTAATTAGAGAAGAATGAGGAGTACAAACTAGTTAGAAAGGAGCAATAGAAAGCAGGTGCGATGACAGATACATAGGTGGAGAGAAAGGGAAGGTTATACAGGGGTGGGGAGAGAGCTAGAGTCCAGTGGTTAGTAGATGAGTATTGACTTTGCATTTAAATTTCCTGAGGTTGTAGCCGTCAGGAAATCAAGAATACGGGAGCGAGTTCCACAGGCGGGAAGTGCGAGAGAAGGAGCTGCAGGAGTAGAATTGTCGTCTGCATTTGGCTAACCTGAGTGTGAATGGGTGGGACCCAGTTGCCAGTCTGGTTGCACGAGTAAACACCTGTTGAGGAGGCATCAGTGACTTAAGCTCGTCCGAGCAGAAGCCATGAAAGTATTTATAGAAGAGACAAAGGGAGGCCACATTTCGACGATGGGGAAGTGGCTGCAGTCGAGTCGCCAGATCAGTACCTATCACATTACAGATTCTCTTTTGGAGCCTGTCAAGAACACTGAGGAGAACGGCAGGGGCACCTGACCATAAATGGCAGCAGTACTCCATGCACGGACGGATGGTTGACTTGTATATATGCAGGATGGATTCAGGTGGAAAAAAACATCCTGGATCGACATAGTGACCCAATCTTCTTAGCTGTAGATTTTGCTATGGATTCAATATAGTGGTTCCATTTGAGGTCTGAGGACAGGGTAAGTCCGAGGAGGCGTAGTGTATTACTCTCAGGGAGAATTACTTGGTCCATGCTTATGGGAGGCAGAAGAGGTTGCCTGTAATGGTTGACAGACAACAGCTTGGTCTTAGATGAATTCATGTGTCTTTCATAGAACTTCTTTCTTATTACACACAAGAAGAGAATAAATAACTCAGCCTTTCATTGTGAAAGTTTTGACTTTATTTTTAATTTAAGGAATGCAATTCTGTTTAGAAGAGAACTAAATTTATCAAAGCAAAAAAGATAATTAAAATACACTAAATTCGGGATCCTTTATATGCAGTATATCTCCTTTCCTCAAAGAATTACTACTTTTATGCTCCGTATCTCTACAGAATATCAGGTGCTTAGTGTTTTATCCCAGTTCCCTTTTAATCCTTGATAGCAGTTCTCTCTTTGCCATGGCTCGCCATATATTTGATTCACTGCCTGCTACTATCTGACTTGCACTAAGTAAGCTCTGTCACTGTGTCCTTCATGGTTATTTGTCCATGAACTTTCAAATGGCTTTTTACTATTTTGAGTCAAACGGGTCTTTTAGTTGCCTTTTTTTAAAAAAAATATCCCAATGCTCAGTCGCACCACCCGTAGAATTCTCAATATATTTCGGTAGAAACCTTATTTCTGCAATCTCCAAATTTTTTCTCATCTGTGGGGAGATTGTCCACCATTCAAATCTTTTCTTTCTTTTAACAAAACATCCCTTTTTCTTAGTATTTCGAATGAATTACTCCCTAATTATCTGCATATTTGCGTCTCCAATTCATAGTTCATGTTTTCCCCTTTTCTGCCAAGCATACGTTTTGTCATCTAGGTGGGTAGTTCTTTTTTACGACTGCTACTTGATAATTACAACAATATTGGTTAATGAAACACATTAATCAGAATACGAACGTAATAAAAACGAAGAAATGATTTGCTAATTTTAAAGTTAGGAAACGCATATGAAAATATAATTTTAGTGGTGGAGCCTTGATGTTGCAAATTTATCGAGGTTTATTGAATATGTTTTATTCACTTCACTCTTTCTCCTTTTCATATCTAAGGCTGATATATATATATATATATATATATATATATATATATATATATATTAAGGTATATATATATATAAGAAAAATTAAGGCAGACACGTTATTTCATGGGAAATCGGAAGTGTGGCCTATTTTCAGGCGAACCGTCATCAGCTTCCGTTTTTATTGTACAAAAGATTTTACACGAATGAGATTCACAAAGACCTAAAAAAAAACAATAAAAATAACGGTCGCTCCCTTAAAAGAGAAAGTTTAAGAAAAATACCTCAGTTCGGCGAACAGGCACGCATATTCATACTTAAGCATATATACATGCAACATATAATCAGAGTTCTCTTAGAGAGTTCTCATACCACTGTATGTACAGGATACTGCTTTGGATTCTTCTATACACACACTGAATGTTGATATATATATATATATATATATATATGTATGTGTTTGTGTGTGTGTATGTGTGTGTGTGAGTGTGTGTATGGGAGTTTGCGTGTATGTGTATGTTTTATTCTCTTTGTATCTACTTCCTTTCATCGAATTTTAGATTTGGAAAAATAAACTCATATTTCTTTTGTTCGTTCCTAAAACGTTTAAACCGTGATCCTGCTGAGGACCAAATTTAATTAAAGTAGTTCCTATAATGATTCGAATCTCCGACTTGAAGTGTGACAAGAAAATAACGTAGACGCCGTTAAAATCCAAGAAAATCTTCAATTTAGTTTCCGCTGCTTTAAATGAGTTTTATGCTTCCAATATTATTTCACAATAAACAAACATATTAAATAAAAAGTGACATTCAAATCATTTAAAATCAAGCAGTTTTTTCCATGTCTTCTTAGTAGGTAGATGATCATGACGCTTTACATATTCTTTCGTATTTTATTAACTTTTAAAATCTGAAAATTTTTATGTATATTGTAGAATTGACACTCATATATCTATATATCTATATCAATTTCTATATATATGTGAACATATTTTTATTAATATTTTTATTTTCTATTTTTAATATTTTTAATATTGATTTTTAGTATAATTTATAACATTAAGTCGGTTTAACTTAGTCTTTATATTACCTATCCTTCATTTTAAGTTCTATGAAAAACTATTGTTTTTTGTTTTCAGTTTGTGATTTCATTTAAAAATTATTCAAGATCTGAATTGCAACATTGCAACTTACTGTTACACCTCATTTCCGTTCAAATCTCAATTCTAGTTTTTCATTTTTCATTGGCTTAAACTTTTCCTAATATCTTTTCAATTTTTTTATTTTCCACTTCCTTTGTCTTGTTCTCAACTTCTTTTTACAATTCTCTTCTTTTGCACTTTTCTCTCTATTTTCTCTATAATAATTGTTATGCTTTCCTTTTTTTGTTTTTGACTTGCTTTCCTTTCCTTTTTCTTATCCATTTTTTAAAATTTTTCTTTTCTTTTCTTCTCTTTTTTTCTTTTTTTCTTCTTTTTCTATTAAATACCTTGTATGAAAATTTTCCAAAAGTAGAAAGTGGAGTTGATACTTCATGAAATAGATTTTATATAAAGCGTTTATTACCATCATTACTAACTACCTGATTAGATATTTTTCTTAAATGTCGAAACACAATGTACAATTTTGTACTGGTCATTTACAAGTTCTAAAATAAATAAATATATATTTAGGACTACGGAGGAATAGTCAGTCAGTTAAGTGCCATACGTGATACACGCTTGGGCGATCATGCCTCGAAAGAGACATGACTGACTGGGCAGAAGATTATCCCGCAGTAGGTTGGCATTGCTTTCTGCGGTAGACTGGTTGCCGACCAAGGCTACAGAACCCAATCTGTCCTGTTATTTAACCCATAACTGGAAGGAAGAGACGGATTAATGCCTTTCCCAAGGGTATTTGCGCGTAAGTGAATACAATGGATTCAGCTGGAATTCGAACTCGGCTCCTCGGCTTCTCGTTCCGAGCCGATATCCACTATACCACAACGCACATCCGGAGGAATAGTAGACATTGAAAAATCAGTAGCTACTCACGCATCTAAGCATTGTTCATTCAGTATTGAATTTGAACACTCTCGGCTACTGGCGTATGTTTACATTGTATATAACGCGCTTCTTCTACCGATCGCTCAGAAATAGAAACGCCGACTGATGTCAATTCGGTCAGGTTTCAATGTTGGCTAGAAGCAATCGGATGTCTAACCGTACTGAGATATAGCAAAACTATATATATATATAAATTTATTTTTATATTTTTAATCCAAAAGAATAATCAGGTAGGTAAATCCCCAAAATCCGATCCTAAGTAATATTAACTTCCTAATTTCCTAATTAATATTAATTAATTTAATATTAAAATTGATCAATATTTTTTCAGCACTGATGGTAGCAGTTTTTTTGGTTTCTATGGGATAATTTTTTTCTTTTCTTCGTTTACTTCCCTATCAACCACCCTTTCCCCTTTTTACCTTTTTCCTTTTTCTTTTTTCCTTTCCTTTTCCTTTTCTTTTTTACTTTTTCCTTTCTTTTCCCCTTCTACTTCTATTCATCCAGACATGGCTAAATTTCAACATTTAAACTCTCAACTCAGATAATGGAGAGGGGATGTCTTCTAATATGAGATATAAGAACACTCAGACCCCGCCAATTACCGTCCTATTAGTCTCCTTCCGATCTTTGGCAAAGTTTTTGAAGCCATTATCAACGCCGAGATGATTCAGCATCTCACAGCCAACAGGCTTCTCTCTGACAAACAGTACGGGTTTCGCTTCACCAGGTCTACTGCTGATATGCTAACGACCATTACCGAGTACATATACCGGGCACTTGACAAGAATGGAGAAGCCCGAACCGTTGCCTTGGATATCTCCAAAGCGTTCGACAGGGTCTGGCATGCTGGCCTCTTGTGCAAACTGCGGAGTTACGGGATAACTGTTTGACCTCATCCAGTCATTCCTCTCTAACCGCACATTGAAGGTGGTATTAAATGGGCATGCCTCCCAATCTACCATACGAACGCGGGCTTCCTTCAAGGTTCAATCCTAGGTCCCACGCTCTTTCTGATCTACATTAATGATCTCCCCGACACCATTAGATCCCAAGTTGGCTTGTATGCCGATGACACAACAATCTACTCTCGCATCGATCAAAAACCAGGTGTGGACGACAAAGTGAACCTTGCTGCCGTACTTGAAAAGGACCTCCAATCCGTAGTGGCCTGGGGTAGGAAATGACTTGTAAATTTCAATGCCTCTAAAACGAAGCTGTTATCAACTAACCATCATAGACAATCGCATCTACCTCCCATTAGCATGGGACAGGCTAACCTCCCAGAGAGTAAAATACTACGCCTCCTTGGCCTTACACTTTCGGCGGACCTCAAATTGAATGACTATATTGAATCCATTGCCAAATCTGCTGCTATGAAAGTCGGTTCTCTGTGCAGGGCCCGGAAGTTTTTCCACCTGAATCTATTCTGCACATATACAAATCTACCATCCGCCCGTGTATTGAATATTGCTGCCATATCTGGTCGGGTGCTCCTGCTGCTCTCCTTAGGCTTCTTGACAAAATACAAAGGAGGATCTGTAACGTGGTTGATACTGACTTGGCAGACCGGCTGCAACCACTCTCTCACCGGCGTGATGTGGCTTCCCTGTGCCTCTTCTACAAGTACTTTCATGGCTTCTGCTCCGATGAGCTTAGATCACTGGTGCCGCCTAAGCACGAATTTACACGAGATACTAGATTAGCAACTAGGTCCCACCCTTTTACAGTTTAACAAATAAGATGTAACCGTAAATTCTACTCCAACAGCTTCTTTTCTCGCGCTTCCCGCCTGTGGAACTCCCTTCCACAAGTCTGCTTTCCCGACAGCTACAATCTCCAGGTGTTTAAATGTATGGTCAATAGACACCTCCTATCACACTAACTCCCAATTATTCTCAGAACACTTTCATCTACCTAACCCTCATTCTCGGTATCCTTACCCGCATATCACCCACCCTCTGACATTTCCTATATTTAACCATTCTCGGTATCCCTACCCGCATATCACCCACCCTCTGACATTTCCTATATTTAATCATCCTTTCTCCACTCTATGTAGCCCCCTGCGCAGTAGTGGCAGTAACAGTGATTTCTCACACATACAATTTAAAAAGCTTCTATCGTTTAAACACAATTGCCACTTGGCATGTATATGAACAGATAAGCGTTCCTATACATACATACACTTAAAAAATGTTTCACCAAATACATTTAAAAACAATCTTCTCCTATTTTATTACACATAACACAAATCTGACCAATAAGAATCAATCCCAGGCAACTTTTTAGTATACGAAAATTTACATTTTCGTATTTAACCCGATGACTGAAGAAGCTTTTAGAAAACTGAAACATGTCAGATTAAGACATGTTTCCTACGTTATTCATTAATTATTCCAGCTTACATATATACATACATACGTAAATATTTACATACGCACATATGGACATAAATGCGAGCATTCATACACAGGTATATACTAGTATTACATCACATCTACCCCACTAAAGAAATACACACAGCATCATAGAACTAAATATCAAAACATTTCAATGCTTTACTCATTGGTCTAAATTTCTAAAATAAAAACATTCAATTATAAATGTATCTTCTTATTTATTATTTACTTTATATATATATTAGTCATCCACATAAAAGCCTGTTTCGCTGCATCACAGCTCACCAGTGTGGCTAGATACAATATATATATATATATATATATATATATATATATATATATATATATGTGTGTGTGTGTGTGTGTGTGTGTGTGTGTGTGTGTGTGTGTGTGTATTTAAGCAGCAAATGTTCTTTTACACATATCAGATTAAATAAATTGCGAACATTGCGTTTGCTTATTTTTAATAAAATCCGTTCATACTCAAGGATAATCTTGCGCGTATTACAATCAAAAGATGTTAGAAATGGGGTGTAACGTTGACAAATGTTATTTTCATTTATTTATCAAAGTATGCAAGTACTTTCAACCTCTTACTGAGAGCATCTTCAGGAGTGTGAGTTACGGTAACAAATGTAACCAGAAAACTGTGTTGCTAAAAATTACTCTAAATATTTTCTGCTTCAAATATAACGGTTGACAAATTGTTAGCGTTTATTAGAAACTGAAAATTCTCCAAAATTAGAGCTCGTTTCTGACATCTATTGATTGTAATTTAACCTTATTTTCACATCGGTATATTTTTTTGTTTAATACAACGGAGTGAGGAAAATTATTACTAATGGTATTATTTGTTTTGCAGATTGCGATATGAATGGAGAGAAATATAAGCATGATAAAATTGTTTATTGACGATCGCAATATGAACGTGGCTAAAAAACTGAAAAAAAGAAATGTATACTGCAAATTTACATTATTAATTTAAAATCTTGGAAACTCCCTAGTGAATAGATCAAAACACTTTTGCAGGTGTTTGCAGGTCAAAATGGGGGTCGACATATCATTGTGTGATATAAAGCGGAAGTTTTGCCCACTAGTGAAATAAAAAAAAGTAAACTTTAGCTGGAATATTGTTTCAAGCTTGTCATAAATCTTGATGAGATCAGGTACAGTTAAATCCTAAAATGATTCCTAGGAACAGATTCTAACACCAGAAAAATAGATGATGAAATCGAAAGGAAGAGGACAGAAAGACATTACGTCATGTGAGATGTTGACATTTCATTCGTTGAGCCGTAGCTTCCCCTTGCATAGTGTAAGTGGAAAATAATCTCATTAATCAAAGCTTTGAGTCGCATAAATTCCTCGAGAGAATTGGGGACAGTACAAAAAATCGGGGCCGAGTGAGAAAAATCAGTTGGAGATTTAGAGAGATTCGGTGTATTTTTTGGAACTGTCAGGTGACAAAGACAAAACGCCCCTCTATCGTCGCCGTCACCGCCATCACCACCATTAACTGCCACTGCTTCTGCAAAGTTTGATAAAGGACGAAAAGACGTGTTTTTATTTGGAGAATTGACAGTTTGATTTTTTTAAAAATTGAAACCTCTGATTAGTCTTAACGAAACTTCGAAAAACTTATCTTTATTTAGAACATTTCAAAATTCTGATTACTTTTAACGAAACTTCGAGAGGACTTATTTTTATTTGAAATATTTGAAGCTCTGATTATTTTTACCGAAACTTTGAAAGGACTTATTTTTATTTGGAACAATTGAGGCTCTGATTATTTTTTTTAACAAAACCTTCTTTCCGTTGTAAACTTTGAAATTCGGTGATTTTTACATTCTGCGTTCATTTTTATGTATATATAAAGACTTTCGTCACTTATCCAGGCGTCTTCGAACTTATTCATTATTTATTATTTATTTATTTTTATTTTTTATTTTTATTTCTATTTTTTATTTTTTGGTACAGTATTTATCTTATTTTCCCCTGGGGAAGTGTTTCAATCCAAACACTGAAACAAACATATGATTGTAGGGAAGAGGACATGTATAGAATAAATTATGCACATGTTCTAAAACATAATTAATAATAAAAATATTTCACTGCTCTATACATCATATATCGAGCACTGTTTTAAATTAATATTTTGGACGGAAAAAAGTTTTCTTTTTTCTCTCCTCATTCTATACACACTCTGATATATATATATATATATATATATATATATAATGATAATAATAATAATAATGATAATAATATAAATAATAGTAACTAATATAAGTACTGTCAACAGTAAGATATTTACGTTTAAAAAGTTCTCAATACAAATGTAGAGCATAAATATATGGTAATTATTATTTAAAAATAATGCCATACTGCAACTTAACAGCTATAAAGTCTTGTTGTTAAAACACCATCATCTGGCAGTAAAATGTTGTTAATTTCTTTTACAATATATAGATAAGGAGCTTTTAAAAAATAAAATAAAAATGTAAGAATAACGAGATCAGGCAAAGGAACAAATTATGTGGAAGAGAAGCTTATTACATTTTAAATAATGGTGTGGTACGATTCAATAGACAGTAGTATTTCAATGTTTTGCCACGGAAAGCCAGACATGTGAAAAGGTAAAACGGAAATAAGATAAAATAAAAAGGAAAAAAAGAAGAGAGAGGATGCAAGATAAAAGAAGAAGAAATGGGAAAAAGTAGCAAAGAGAAAATACAAATGTTAGAAAATATTAAATAAAATAAGAAAAAGAAAAGAAAATAAGATTAAAACCAAAATAAAAGATAAAAAACGATTAAACCAAAAACATTCTTTGTTCATCACTACAAAGAAAAGAGTAACATTAATTAAAAAGAATTGCCAGTTCAATAAGCCACATTTTTCACGCTATAAAATGAGCAAATGGTGCAAATATTGAGATAAATTCAGATATATTTAAAGATATTGAAAATTCTATGATTGCAAAAATTAGTGATTTCATTACGTCGGTTCAATAAGTCAGATTTTGGGGAAATTATTTTCTGGATTATTTCTTGTAAGCACATGTAACATATTTTATATAACGAGTTAAATGTTCTAAATGCTTCAGTTAATATTTTCTATTTAACTGTTAGAGTTTTATCTGTATTTTTAAGGAAATGAATTTATACAGAAATAGAAATAGTGTAAGACAAGGCTGTATCTTCTCACCGAATTTATTTAACCCATACAGAGAGGCAATTCTGATAGGACTGATAGAAGTTCTGCAAGGATTCGTCAAATGCTAATTACAGGACGGGGACACTAAAAGTAAACAGGTGCAGAAATTTAAATTTCTGGGAACTTTTCTAAAAGAGAATGGAAAATGCTACATTGAAATCTGAAGACGAATTGGCATAGCCAGGTACGCATTCCAAGATCCGAGAAGGTTATTGATAGACAGGAAAGTTTCGTTGGAAACAATAAAAGAGCACTGAACTGTTATTTGATGTCTGTATTCCTATATGGTCTTGAATGCTGGATAATTTCTTCAAAGACGAAAAAAAAAAATACACACGACGCAACAGAAACGTAGTTCTACAGAAAGATGCTGAGGATAACATAGACCGAACATATGAGCAATGATAAAGTTTAAGAGGAAATGGAAACAAAAAGAAAAGATAAAGAAGGGACATGAAGCAACAGAAATGTAGATCTACAGAAAGATGCTGAGGATAACATAGACCGAACATGTGAGCAACGACAAAGTTTTGGAGAGGATTGAAATGAAAAAGAAACTGATACTAAACATCAGGAAAAGACAGCTGAAGTTTCTGGAATATGTGATGAAGGAAAGAGGGCTTGGAGAAATTGCTATTTACGCGATTGATTGAAAAATGCGGTTATACAGAAGGATGCTGAGGATACCATAGACCGAACACGTGAGCAATGACAAAGTTTTGGAGAAAATGGAAGCGAAAAAGAAACTTATACTTAACACCAAGGATAGACAGCTGAACTTTCTGGAAAACACAATGTAGAAGGAGGGCTCGGAGAACCTGATACTCACAGGGCTGACAGACAGACAAGTGTAAACGGTGCGTGACATACTTGATGAGCTTAAACATATGTAAGGCAAACTAAATTTGGGAGAAGCATATATTAAGAGCAACAAAAGACATGTAGAGGTGGCGGTTCATGACCGCCCACGTCCTGAAGGGACAAGGCAAATAAAAGAAAAAGATTGATGAGCGAACTAACTGAAGTAACAGAATTTCTAATGTAAATATCATTAATACTCATTGTAACTACTTTAAATTTAACTACTTAATTTTGGACGTGCATTGGGATGCAGAGGGTATCTGGTATGCGTGGGTGGTGCAACGGAACCAGAACGCGGAGAATCAAGTTCGAATTTAAGTTAAATTCGCGCAAATATCCCTGGAAAAAGTATGAATCCGTCACTTTCCTCTCCAGCTAAAGGTTAAACAGCAGAACAGATTGGATTCTATATCCTTGGCAATCAGTCTACCGCGGAAAGTAATGGCAACCTGGTACGGAAAAGTTGTCTGCCCAGTCAGTCATGTCTCTTTCAAGACATGATCGTCCAAGCGTGTGTCACGTATGGCACTTAACTTAATCGGGTTCGAATTGACTTTTAATGTAACTGAAACTTGAAAATAAGAGAATTATAGTAAAGAATGATAACCATTTCAACTGTTAACCAAATTTTAATAGATTTCTCTTTAATCCTTCCTTCTTTTTTTAGATGGTTGTATTATCTTGCATATATTTTACAGAGGAACTGGAATCTCCTGCGTAGTATTAATCAGTATCAAATCTCCTCCACTCTTCTGTTTCTTACATAAACAGTTTGAGCTCGTCTAATATTTTAACCTGAGTGTTCATGAGCAGTTCTTCAATATGGCAGTAAATGTTGGACAATACCAACTAAGATGAAGGAAAAACTTGAAGCAGCTGAAATGTGGTTCTGTAGAAGGATGCTGCGGATATCGTGGACCGAGAATTTGAGCAATGACGAGGTGATGGAAATAATGGAAACGAAAAGGAATTTAATATTAAGTACCAGGAAGAGACAACTGAAGTTCCTGGGACATGCAATGAGGGAGAAGGGCTTGGAGAACCTGATACTAACCTGCCAGATAGCGGGAAAAGAGACAGAGGAAAGCAACGGATAACATATTTGAAGGGCCTGAGCAGGTGAATGATAGAACGGGGACTGCTAGACGTTACAGGAGAAAACGTGCTAAGAGCCACCAGGGATAGGAGGCCATGGAAAGACGAGGCACATAGAAGAAGAAGTTAATGAGCAAGATAGTGGGAAACAGTGTTGCCGGGTTTCCTCGCCATTATTGGCCATGCTTTGGGTCCCATAACATTACTGTGGTTGCTGGTTCATTGCTTCGAAACAGATGACCGACAGTACGCATTCTTTTTGCCCTGGTTACTTGAGACACATTTGAGACCGTACAAGTCTTTGTTAGAAATGTAGTCATTACAACTTACATTGAGAGCATGTGGCAATAGTTTGGCATTTTTTTAAAAATCATATCACCCCAAGCAAGACGGGAACGCCACTGATGTGCAGGGGGCTACATAAGAGTAAAAGGATTAGAGGAGAATGAAGAGAAGGACGAATCAGTTAGAAAGGAGCAAGAGAAGGATGGTAATACAGGTGTGATGACAGTTGCGAAGGTGGAGAGAAAGGAAAAGATCTACATGACGGTATGGAAAGAACTAGGGTCAAGTAGTTAAAGATGAATATTGGCCTTGCATTTAAATTCCTGGCGGTTGTAGCCGTCAGGAAAGCAAGAATAAGGAAGCGAGTTCTACAGGCGGGAAGTGCGGGAAAAGAAGCTGCAGGAGTAGAATTGTCGCTTGCATTTGGTTGATCTAACTGCGAATGGGGGAGACCCAGTTGCCAGTCAGGTTGCACGAGTAAACACCTGTTGCGGAGGCACCAGTGACCCAAGCTCGTTGGAGCAGAAGCCATGGAAGAATTTATAGAATACACAAAGGGAAGCCACTTCTCATCGGTGGGAAAGTGGCTGTAGTCAAGCCGCCAAGTCGGTACCTATCACATTACTGATTCTCCAATGGAGCCTGTCAAGAACAATAATATTTAAAACAGCTGAATCCATCCCATAACACACATACTTCTGCCAGTAAGTTAAAAAAAAAAAATTTAATTTTTTGGTCAGAAAGTAGCAATGCGGAGATGGGAGACTCAACTAAATAGCCAGTGTGACCTATAGACAAATGTAACTAAAAAAAAAAAAACAATAATTAATAAATAAATAAAAAAATGAAAGAAAGAATCTAAGAGAGGACAAGCGAAAAAAAAAAGGCAAAGAATCCACCAGTCAAAGAAATTTCTGCTAGGCATGAAACGTTTAAAATTAAGCAAAAAAAAAAAAAAAAATGACTTACCGCCACCGTTTATATTTTTCCTCACAGATTTTGTCACTAAACATAACTCCGAACCAAAGATGAGAATTCTTTCAAGCGTGTCTTTGAAGAATTGTAATTCATCGATCTTTTCATACTGGATTTCCAGATATTATCTAGCTTCTTGATTGCCGCCCAAGCTTTTGTCTTTTTTGTTTGCATGTCTTTTGCAGAGCTGTTTTTCCAGAGACCACCTTCTGAACATTTCAAAGTCTTGTTGTCTGCTAGCAGTTGTAGCTCTTGCTGTTAGTTATATGAAATTAATTAATATTAATAATTATTAGTAATAATTATTTATCTAAAATATCGCCTTGTGCATGGCGTTAATTTTCCAACTTTCCATGACATGTCAAGAGCCAAGTATGATATTCGCTTGGGCAATCATGTCTGTTAATTTATGAGGGACTAGACAGAAGATTTTCCTCCGTAGCTTGTCCTTTCTTTTTGCGGTAGACTGGTTGCCAATCAAGACTTTTCTACTATCCAACCCATAGCTGGGGGGAGAAGAGATTGATACATTATTTTCTCAAGTGTATTTAACTAGGACTCTGTGTCTTGCTAGATACATTTTATCGCCTAAATCGATCTTACATATTTTCTTTGAATAAGACGAGTAACGTAGATTCCGAGTGACTTTTTATAAAGATTTTCATGGTAATCTTTCTGATTACCGTTATTCTTTGGTATCCAGATTTATTGGCAGCAATGTCTCATTCTTTTACAATAGAAATGATGAGATGTAATTGCTTATTCTCTCACACTTCTCGCTTGTAAAATTCTTCCCAGACATCTTGATACATATCCAAATTCGATCTTAAGAAATTAAAATTAATCGGTATATTCTGTCTTTATTTGCTCTTTAAACATCTCAATCTTTAATGAAGTTTTCGTTTTCTTATATTCTTTAACACTGAGTAAAGCCTTGCGTCTTAGCGGCTTAATCACCTTGCTTGGAAAAGCACGGAATGTTGCTAAACCGACTGGATTTTGAACTTGATGTCCTATGCCGGATCGTTTTCCATGACGCTATATGGCATATTTATTTGCGAAGTCAGGGACAAATCTATTTTAAAATGACATCGTGTATCGCTTGCCTCTGTCAAATTTATGCTTGGATAAAAACGGCAGCCCAATATGCCAAATATACGTCGAGGATACTAGAATCAAGCAGGTATAAAAATTTAAATTAAATTATAACAGAAGACGGAAAGTGCGACACAGAGATCCGAAGGCGAATTGGCATGACGAAGGAAGCATTCCAGAAGTTGAGTAAATGTGATGTCAGTTCTTCAGTATGGCAGTGAATGTTGGACAATATCATTAAAGATGGAGGAAAAACTTGAAGCAACTGAAATGTGGTTCTATAGAAGGATGCAGCGAATATCATGGATCGAGCATGTGAGCAATGATGAGGTCTTAGAAATGATGGAAACAAAATTAATATTGAGCATCAGGAAGAAACAGCTGAAGTTTCTGGGACATGCAATGTGGAAGGAAGGCTTGGAGAACCTGATGCTAACAGGCAAGATAGAGGTATAAAGAGACAGGGGAAAGCAACGGATAACATATTTGAAGGACCTAATCAGGTGGATGATGGAACGAGGATTGCATAGTGTAACAGCAGAAGGCGTGATCATAGCCACCAGGGATAGGGAGATGTGGAAAGCAATGATCGCCTACGTCCTGAAGGGAAAGGGCTAATAGAAAACGAAGAAGAAGAAGAAGATAAGAAGATGAGAATCTGAAAAAGAGAGAAACAGTAATGTTTACAAAAGAAACTTAAAAGATTTCGTACTAATGTTTATGGTTTGTGTTAATTACATATCAGGTCTATAGTTTTGTTAACATCATTTTCTATTCACACGTAAATAGAAGTAACGGCTGATTTATAATTGTACGAACGAGAATGTAAGTTCTCAGTTTCCTTTAACAATAGAAGCTTATTTCTTCTGTTGTCTCATAATTTATAATCGTAAAACTAGACTTACTATGATAATATGTGCACTATGTAAGAAGAAATAGTTCCAGTTTGCATTTCACTATTACAGGCATTGATATATCACACATATGCTAAGATAAAACTAGACTTACTGTGATAATATGTGCACTATGTAAGAAGAAATAGTTCCAGTTTGCATTTCACCATTACAGGCATTGATATTTCACACATATGCTAAGATAAAACTAGACTTACTATGATAATATGTGCACTATGTAAGAAGAAATAGTTCCAGTTTGCATTTCACCATTACAGGCATTCATATATCACACATATGCTAAGATAAAACTAGACTTACTATGATAATATGTGCACTATGTAAGAAGAAATAGTTCCAGTTTGCATTTCACTATTACAGGCATTGATATATCATACATATGCTAAGATAAAACTAGACTTACTATGATAATATGTGCACTATGTAAGAAGAAATAGTTCCAGTTTGCATTTCACCATTACAGGCATTGATATATCACACATATGCTAAGATAAAACTAGACTTACTACGATAATATGTGCACTATGTAAGAAGAAATAGTTCCAGTTTGCATTTCACTATTACAGGCATTGATATGTCATACATATGCTAAGATAAAACTAGACTTACTATGATAATATGTGCACTATGTAAGAAGAAATAGTTCCAGTTTGCATTTCACTATTACAGGCATTGATATATCATACATATGCTAAGATAAAACTAGACTTACTATGATAATATGTGCACTATGTAAGAAGAAATAGTTCCAGTTTGCATTTCACTATTACAGGCATTGATATATCATACATATGCTAAGATAAAACTAGACTTACTATGATAATATGTGCACTATGTAAGAAGAAATAGTTCCAGTTTGCATTTCACTATTACAGGCATTGATATATCATACATATGCTAAGATCTTAATAAACAGGCGGGACAGAATGGCTTAAAATAAATATTTATTCATAAAATGATTATATTTTATAGCAAGATATACATACTTTGTGGTGATATGAATATCAGTTCTGAATGACAAATGAGACCCGACTTCGAATTTCAGTTGAATTCGTTGCATTCACTTCCGTGCAAATATCTTCGGGAAAAGTACGAATCAATTTTTCTTCACTTCATCTACGGGTTGAATAACAGAACATATTTGGTTCTATAGCGTTTGTTGTCAACAAGTCTAGCGGCAAAATTTGTAGAAAACTATAAAGACTACTCAGTCAGCACAGAATTGAAGAAATTCTTAATATCCCGCTTACTATAATAAATAGAGGCATCATTTTTAGTTTAAGAATGAAATAAAAAAAATACATCATAACTTAGGAACGGTTTTGGTCGCTCACATATATCCCCAGACTGTTCAGCTGTCTGTGGGAAGCAAATCAATAAAGAAACCTTCCGACATAGTAGTGTCTATCGATGTGAGTCTGGGATCATCTGTACGACATCTCCATAACATTAGCTTCACAATAACGCTGCTAGACTCAAGCCTTTATTTACCTCAGCCAACAATAGAAAAAAAACAGGAATAAGCTAAAAGCATGTTCTAAAAACAGTCAAGACATTAGGAATTGTCTAAGACAAATCGTTTTACTCATTTCTTTGCCAGTAGAAGTATCCGAGAAAACTATGACAGTATTTTTCCAAGAACAACCTATAATTAACTCTCAAAGCAGTAGATTTTTGGTAATGACTGGGAAGTAATCTGGAACGCTGGTCTTCAAACCTGCATCTATATATACTGAGTATCATTCAGTCCTTCAAGAAGAATTTCTAATTTTTACAGGCATGGTCAAGGGTATCTTTTGTAAGATAACAAAGTCAGAAGCCTAGCTGGAGCATGATCAAAAATGGGTATGTCAGTAACTGCATATAAACTTAATTGAACACATATGGATCCTAGTGCACTTGGTAAATATCCGTGGGAAACCTGTGACGGCTTTTAACAATGTCTGTGGTCAACTTAGGCAGAAATGCTCCATTAAAACTTTGCAGATCTTCTCACTTCAACGATTGCTTTATTCACTGCGCTCAATGGCGCCTTAACGGACGCATTTGTTGACAATTCCACTAATTTTCGCCGGAGCAAGATTTAGTAATATATTGTTGGTTGGTTGGTTTTGTTTTATGGCATATCAACCTCGGCGGGTCATTTATTGCCAACTAAATTTTTTTATTTATTTTATTGCTTGTAATACCTTTTATCTTTCAACAATTTATTGTTGTTTTTTATACACGTTTTGTGTCTAGTAATACTAAATTTGTTTTCGAGTATCAAGTGTCATTGGGATTTGTTTTTAAGGGCAGGGTCCCTAAGTCCTACCCTGTTATTTAACCCATAACTGGAGGGAAGGGACGGATTAATAGTGAATGCAGGGTATTTAACTGGAATTCGAACTCGGCTCATCGATTTCTCTTTCCGAGCCGATATCTACTGCAGCACAACGCACATCCGTCACTAAACGCTTACAGCACCTGGTATTCCCAAGCGGTCACCCATCTAAGTACTGACCAGGCTCAACGTTGATTACATTCGGTGATCGAACGAGAACAGGTGTATTCAACGTGATATGGCTGTAAGCCCAATATATTGTGAAAATAGGGAAGACGCATAGAATGCCCAGGTAACAATTAGTAGAGTTGCAAAAAGATGCTTATTAACTGCGCATCTCATATGTCTAAAACGTAATTATAATTTAATATGGGTTATGGCCTTGTAAAAATAAAAATAACCTTACGCCAAAATCATTGGTTATGAGCTTAACTGATCCGATAAGAAGATTCAGTCAAATCATCCAAGCAGCAAACAGCATTGCATCCGCTTTCACGGATAGAGTTCATCTCTGGTCATTTTTAATTTTTCTGCACATTCATAAAATAAACAATGTTCTTTAACTCTGGTTTGCTATTTATTTATGATCTCCAAATTTATTGGCTGTCTGTATTTGACAAAACTCTGTCATGATATGCCCAAATATAATTGCTTGCATAACCTAGCTGTTAAAACACCGGCTTGGTTGGTTCTCTTATTTTTATGGCATATCAACACCTCGGCGGGTCATTTATTGCCAACTAAATTTTATTTTATTTATTGCTGGTAATACCTTTTTCTTTCAACGAATTATTGTTTTATTTTTTTGTATAAAGGTTTTGTGTCTAGTAATAGTTTTTATTTTATCAAGATTCATTGGGATTTGTTTTTAAGAGCAGGGTCCGCAAGTCATACCCTTGTTATTTAAGTCATAACTGGAGGGAAGGGACGGATTAATACCTTTCCCAGGGGTACCAGTGATTAAGTGAATGCAGGATATTCAACTGGAATTAGAACTCGGCTTACCAATTTCTCCTTCCAAGCCGATATCCACTGCACCACAACACACATCCGTCACTAAACGCTTACAACACCTGGTATTCCCAAGCGGTCACCCATCTAAGTACTGACCAGGCACAACGTTGCTTAACTTCGGTGATTGAACGAGAACCGGTGTATTCAAGGTGATATGGGCGTAAGCACGCACATCCTTCACTAAACGCTGACGGCACCTGGTATTCCCAAGCGGTCACCCATCTAATTACTGACCAGGCTCAAAGTTGTTTAACTTCGGTGATCGAGCGAGATCTGGTGTATTGAACGTGATATGGCCGTAAGCCACCGGCCTGGATGATATATTTTCAGAGAATGTTTATTTGATACAATTATAACTGCTACGCATCCAATAAAAAATAAATTATGATTCCCTTTTTAAAAAGATGTGACGCTGGTGGAATTAAAGAGGTTAATGTAAAATGCGAGCGAGGAATATGGAAGAAAAGGAAAGGAAGTTTGAAATCATTTCTTTCAATTTCTCTCCTTTTCTTACTGATAGTTTGGCCTACAGAAAAACAGATTTGGGAAATAATCATCTGTTTTGGGAAATACACATTATCAAATGCCCATCTGAAAGGTCATCAACACATTGAAGCGCTGGGAGTCCAGGTTATTCGGTAATCTTGGGAATCAAAAGCAGAATTGAGAAAGTTGAATAATGCCTACAAAAAAGTGTGGAAGGGATGGTTGGCAAGCCAAGGGGTCATCTAGAATACAATTGTGGAAAAGTAAAGAAATCATAAAATAGGATATTATTTATCGCTCGAACAAACGAAATAGGAAACGGAGCTGTAATGTTCGTCTGCGAATTACACCGAAGATTATCGAAATAAAACTTGCTAATGACAGGCCAACAAAATAACGGCTTTATGTCCTAAGGTAGAAAAAAGATCGGCATCTGAAAAAGATATCTTTTATTTGAAACTAGCAGTATAGCCAGGCGTGGCTCGGGAGTAATGCTTTAATATAAAGCTTTAAAACTAACCCATGGTTCTGGAGCTCAGACTCTTTGGACATTGGTACGAAAGACTAAAAAGCAATAGTTGTTTACAGTTAAAGTGAAACAGTAGAATGAAAGAAAAATGAATGGATGTAAGTCAAATTTTGATTTTCTGGTATCGATATAAGTGTTTTTTGTCGTAAACTGAATTTTGAAGGCTAAGTAAGTCTTCTGAGTAAATGGTATCATGGCTGAGACTAAGAACTACAATTATACCTACTTAGAGCCAAACCCGAAGCAAAAACTAAAAGTGCTGAAAAAATACAGACATACAGGCAGATAAACAGACACACACACAAACATCTTGCCTTTTATATATATTATCGATTTTCTGCACTATTGTAAGAACTGCAACTTTGAAACTTCTGAATATCGTTTTTTATGTCTTTGTCTATGAGTGTTTCAAATTTGATTCAAATCGGACCACTCCTTCTATAACCCGATTTTTTCGATTATCGATTTTCGATATTTATCGGGGGTACCACGACACAAGACCTAGCTAAGAACACTTGCAGATGCTTATAGTACAACTGTGTAAATTTTCAAGAAAATCGGTTCAGCCATTTCGGAGTCGATAGGTAACGGACAAACACACACAGACACATACACACACATACACACACATAGACAATGTTCCATTTATAAATAAGTTTAAGTTTCAGGAGTAACAAAAATTTAACTAAAAAACCCTTAATTTCTAATTTCTTGAGGCGAATTAATATTTGCAATCAGAAACTCTGAATTATATTGGTTAAAATAACATAAAGGAACCTATGCATAAAGAAATAAGAAGAAAACAAACACGTTATGTAAACAGAGTAAAATTTATAATTAATGTAACGAATGTTGAGTGGGATCCTTGTATAAGTCCTAACCGTGATTTTAACACCATGATCTCAAGCGTAAAGAGACAGCAATGAATAAAGTTGTCATAAAAATATATTTGATTTTTTTGCACGTACATATTTTCTTTGCTTTAATTTGCTTTGTATTTATTTGGAAATGTAAAGCACAGCCATGAAATTACAGGTTTTTTTCCAAGACATTAAGAACAGCTTATCTGAACGTAAGTGCTCATAAAGAGGAAACTGATAGTCAAGGTTTCTCATACTTTAAAACAAGTCTTGTCATTCAGCCAAGTGCCATACTTATCTTAAATGCTGCAACTTTATTTTTCAACATTTCACTATTTAATGCAACGAATATTTTAAAAATTCTCAGCTTTTAAGTGGCATCTATGAAGAAAATTAGTGATTTACCTTTGATCCAGTTACGCATATAAAGTTCACCTTCGTTATTGTATAATATAAAAAGTGTTTCCACGTCTTATTCCATATGGGGAATAATCTGAAGTCTGGTTTTGTAAAATGGGATTTCTAATGAGGGTACGTAAAAACTGACAATGTCAATCTTCTCACCGCTTACGCTGTTTCTTTGAACGTAATGCCTTGTGAAAGCCATGAATGTTCTTCTTATAAACATGTTCTACAAATGCGTTGTGCGAGTTTTCAGAAGGTTTCATTGCAGTTGCATATCTGTCATTTCAATTGTTGCACACCCTCCGCGAGGCTCCCCCCACCCAAAAGACTCATTACTACTTTATCCGTCTTTCAGTTAATGGACTATTCACTCTGAATCCTACTGCTCACATCGGCTCACGATTGAACTGGACTTTATTTACTCCCATACAACCTTCCTTCTTCTCCAGCAAAATAAAATAAATATTTGTAGTCCGGTACAAGGCCTTAGATTAGTGAAAACCCGAGTTACTTTCAAGTGGTCAAGATGAGCTTATTAATACCATATTATTTATTGAAGTGATTATCTAAGTAGTATTTCTCATGTAATCATTTCACCCCAAGCAAGGAAAAAATGCCAATGGTGCACAGAGACTTACAGTGAAAGAATAAAAAAATGTACGAGAGATGTCGAAGAAAATATAAAAGATGGATGGGAATCAAGTAGATAAAAGATGGCAATTGACGTTACATTTAAACTTTTGGAAATTGTAGCTATCATAGAAGCAAGCGACTGAAAGTGAGTTCCACAAACAGGTAGTGTTAGAAACGAACTTATCAAGAGTTGAAGTAGCGTTTAAGTTTACTTAGTTCGACGGGAAAAAGGTGGTACCTTAGAGCCAATCTAGTTGCGTGAGTAAATACATGTCGTCAGGGAAACAGGGGAAAATTTCATCAGATCAGTTACCATGAAAATATTTGTAGAAAAGACAGGAAATCCACTTCACGTCGGTGAGATAGTAATTGAAGGCGGTCTGCCATGTCAGGATCGATAATATTGGAGATCTCCCTTTGGAATTTGTCGAGAACCTCAAGATGAATAGCAGGAGCACTCGACCAGATATGGCAATAGTGTTCAATGTACGTGACGAATGATTGATTTATAAATGTGCAAAATAGATTCTGACGAGAAAAACTTCCTGGTTCGACACAGTGAACTAACCTTCCTAGCAGTAGATGCAGTAAAGAAGATTTCATGCAGTCAGTTCATTTGAGGTCATTAAAGAGAATGATGCCAAGGAGGCGAAGTGCTTTGCTCTCTCGGAGATTAGCTTTATTCATTCTCATAGTAAGCGGGGATGTTTCTCTATGGTGGTTAAAAAGAACAGATTTGATTTGGTGACATGAAAATTTACGAACAGTTTTCTTCTCCATTCAGTCACAGATTGCAGTGTTTCAGCCAGGTTGACTTTGTCAGACTTGGCCGATTTTCTTTATATTGAGACGGGGTGTAATTGATGGTGCCATCTGCATAGATGCCGACTTGGGAACTATTTCTGCAAGTGTTTCACGCGCTCTTCCTCCATTTTCTTTATCAGTATTTATTGATTAGAACACAGCCTTCAATCAATCGTTTAGTTTTACATTAATATTGAATTTTACATCAAATTCAAAAGTGCCATTCCACTCTTCCAATATTGTGCAAACCAGGATTTCCCGAAATTTCTTGGTGTCGTAGTGCCATTAGAAGAATATGGGTTTTTCACGGAGTCCAAAGAAACTTATTATCTAAGAATACACTGGCAGAATCCAGTTAATTTTTAACATTAAAAAGATGAAGTCAAACTTAATGACAAGATTTCAACTGTTGTATTGACGTACGGAAAGGCAGGCATCAACAATGTACCTTTCTTCCATTCTCTATATTTCGAACCGAGTATTAGTAAATTCATGCATTTTAAAAGGGTGCACGTGATATAAGCGTTTGTGGAGCAGTGGATATCGGCCTGGAATTAGAAATTGGTGTTCGAATTGCAGGTGAATTTATTGCATTCACTTACGCGCCAATACCCTTCTGAAAAAATGAATCTGCTACTTTCCTCTAGCTATGTGTTAAATAACAAGAAAGACTGAGTTGTAAACCCGTTTAGAGCAGAAAGTAATGGCAACCTGCTGCGGGAAAATCGGTAATTTTTTTTATTTGTTCCCCGAAGGCCTTCACCCCGTCAAATCTTTCCAAAACATCCTTCATTCCATGCAAATGCATATGCTGAACTCAAATCGATAATTATTTCTTGAAGAAACCTACCTTTTTTCATGTTATCGACCAGAAAAATCGGACTATATCTCACCCCTTACCACCGTTCTCATATCTGATTCACCGCTGAATGACTTGGGGCGTAGGATACTTATTTCTGCCTATTTACTTCCTTTGAGCAATTATTCCGCGATTTGTTTGGTTTCAGAACTAATTTCCGCGTAGTAATTGTAAAAAGGAAGTAAAAAGGCTGAAAAATCTGCAAACTACGCGTGAAGTCATTCTGCAGTAAATAACATGTTTGAAGCGTGGTTACGGAGCGAGATAAACAACGACAAGAAATTCGATATTTTTCTGTTCGTTAACTTGAAAAAAGGTAGGTTGCGTCAATAAGCAATTATCGATTTGATTTCAACATTTAAATTTGCACGGAAATAAGGATGTTTTGGAGAAAACCTTCGAGAAAAAAAAGGCCTTCGAGGAAAAAGTCAAAAATTTACGGGAAAATCTTCTGTCCACTCAGTCATGTTTCTTTTTCAACATGATCGCATAAGCGTGAAAAAAGTTTGCCATTTAACTGATTCGGCATAAAGTGGGAGATCGGTTTTCTATTGTTATGAAGCAATAAACTGATCCCCCTGGAATTAGTAAAAAAATTAATATAATCGGAATCGAATACAAATGAAGCTTTTGTTGGACCGAAAGTGGGGGATCTGTTTTTCATTATTATGAAGTAATAAACTCATCCCCCAATAATTACTACTTATTAATATAATAATAAAATAGATATTTTCTCCCTTCACATCTGGGTTGAATAGCAGGACACATTGGGTTCTATAGCCTTGGTTGACAATCAATTACCACAGGAAGTAATGACAACCTACTGCGGAAAGATCTGCCTAGTTAGTGATGTCTCTTTCCAGACATGATCACCCAAGCATGTATCACGCATGGCACTTAACTGACTGACAAGTGGTATTAAAATACGGGATTAAAACTGATCCTCCAAAAATATTTCCCAAAGTTTTCTAACTAAAAATTCGTAACCATATGACGTTTTACTTTTTTTTATTAAATTCATAAAAACAAAAAGTAGGCGTTTCTTTGACTTTCATAATGGAATGTTTGCATACAATTTTGTGATATCTACGGATTCTAATTAAAAAAAAGATTATCCAAATGTATTTGATTATCTTTTCTTGGTAAACATTATAAACTAGCAGTATAGCCCGGCATTCCTCGGGTGTAATGAATTGAGAAAGTTGAATTATGACCACCAACAAAAGTGGAAGGGATGGTTAGCAGGCCAAGGGGTCATCTAGAATACAATTGTGGAAATGTAAACAAATCATAAAATAGGATATTATTTAAATAGGAAGCGGAGCTGTAATGTTCGTCTGCAAATTACACCGAAGATTATCGAAATAAAACTTGCTAATTACAGGCCAACAAAATAGTGGCTTGATGTCCTAAGGTAGAAAAAAGATCAGAATCTGAAAAAGAAATCTTTTATTTGAAACTAGCTGTATAGCCAGGCGTGGCTCGGATGTAATGAAAGCTTTAAAACTAATCCATGGTCCTGGGGCTCAGACTCTTAGGACTTGGGAACGAAAGACTAAAAGGCAATAGTTGTTTACAGTTAAAGTGAAACCGTAGACTGAAAGAAAAATGAATGGATGTAAATCAAATTTTGATTTTCTGGTATAGATATGAAATAAGTTTTTCTCGTCGTAAACTGAATTTTGAAGGCTAAATAAGTCCTCTGAGTAAATGATATCATGGCTGAGACTAAGAACTACAATTATACCTACTTAGTACCAAACCCGAAGCAAAAACTAAAGAAAAATGACTGAAAAAAATACAGACATACAGGCAGATAAACAGACACACACACAAACATCTTGTCTTATGTATATATATATATATATATATATATATATATATATATATATCAATTTTCTGCACAATTGTAAGAACTGCAATCTTGAAACTTCTGAATATCATTTCTTATGTCTTTGTCTATGAGTGTATCAAATTTGATTAAAATCGGATTACTCCTTCTATAACCCGATTTTTTCGATTATTGATTTTCGATATTTATCGAAATTACCTCGACACAAGACCTAGCTAAGAACACTCGCAGATGCATATAGTACAACTCTGTCAATTGTCAAGAAAATCGGTTCAGCCGTTTCGGAGTCTACACACACACACACACACACACACACACACACACACACACACACATACACACACACACACACACAGATAAAATTCCACATATAAATAAGTTTAGATATTGTAGAAATTTACCTCTTTTTAGCATGTTTGTATTATAACTTTGTATTTTGTTTTAATAGTTGTGTATTTTCTGTTTTTTCACTATCTTCATTTATGGTATAAAGCACATAAAAAAGTCTTGCAAAACCCAGGGACCTAAGTAACGGAACACTTTTGGAAAAAAGTTGTTTCTAACTATAGTACCAAGGAGCACCTCGGCGTGGTGTAATGGTTAGAATGCACGTCTCGATAGAATCATTATAACTGAGTAGTGTGTTCGATCCTCACTGGGTACCCCCTTCTTACAGCAGTGTGTTACGTCTAAGCTACCATTAGAAAATCACCTTCCTCCAGGTTTGGTGGTTGGGCGCAGGGCTAACAACCTTTCCCCATAAAAAAACAATTTGTTACGGAAACAGTAAAAACGCTGCCTTACACCATTAGGCGTAAAGAAAAGATTTTTATAGTACCAAACTTTTATTTTTCTGTATGACTTTTCAATATATTATTGTTTCAAAATTCAAAAATAAATTACTTATTCTCTAACATTTCTCATTTTTTAAAACTCTGCCCTGGTATTTTACATTCCAGTCATCTTTGAAAATTGAAATACAATGTCAATCGTCGTCTTTTGTCTTCTTAATTCCTAATCCTTTATTGTTCTCTCTTCTTAATGGAATTCTTTTCCCATCCAGTAATTCGTAATCTCTTAGTAGCTTTTTGAATTTCTTGGAGTGAAATGATTTAAAAGATTTCGAGGCCTTTTTCACTTCTTACAAGATCAGCTGATCTAAAAGTAAATTGTAGAATTTTAATTGATTAAAACATCAGTTTTTAACGATTTAAATATAATAAACTGTGGCCACAATTACACTAAGGAAGCTCTAAAATTCTGTCTCCTACACCATGTCAAAAATTATCTGATAACACTGTTTTAGCATTCTTAAATTACTATATAACTATGGCTCTGTATTTTATCCATTTTTATGGATATTTTCATATGGATGAATAAAACCACCTGATTATAATCAGCAAAATGAAGATATATTCATATCCGTTCGTAGGGAAGCAATGGCTGATAATATTTTTTTTAGTCAAGACGAAGTCACACGGGTCACTTGACGGCTTGTGAGTGACGTCAATTCTTAGCGTCTAACGCCAGTTGCTATTTATCACACCTGGAGGATTGAAGTTCACACCAGTTGCTACGTGAGGCAACAGAGGAGACGAAGGAGCCAGTAGCAGCAGGACATTTCAGAATATATAAAGAACACCACCTACCGGCGCCTTTTTATTTTGGTGTATTTTACTCTCTTTTTTCGTCTCTCTGATTGTTGTATTTATATGTCATAATTTTTTGTTTGAGAAAAATGAGTATAAAGTATATATCAGCCAGTCTAGGCCCTTCAAACCAGGCGCTTAAAAAGTTTGACCCTTATAAAGGTTCTACTGTACCTCCTTCTATAGCCATTAGGAAAGTTCTACAACAAAGTGGAAAACTTTAATTATGACGCTTTTTATCTTTTAGGATTTCATCGGAATGAATCTGCTACGTTGGTGTGACAATACATGTGAATAACAGATGGGTGCCTAGGAATTTTAGGAAATTATTTTGTTTATGAAGCCGAATGTAGTTGGAGTGCTTTTCTTTTTCTTTCTATCCTTTTTTTTATTTTGTTAGGTATTCTACACTGTGATAATAGAAGATAGGCTAGTAATGATGAAATGTTATAAGAACCAGGGCGAAAATTTACTTTAGATGACCTTTCGAATAAGGCACTTTCCAGAAGTTTACTTTGCAGTTATTTCTATGATCAGAGTCTCAATATTTATATAAAAATTGTGATCAGCCTCGTTACGGTGGGCAACTAGCGCATTCGACTTATTATTTTGTCAAATGCCTCCTTTGTATTAATATACTCTTTTATTTTGATACCTTTTGGTTTCTCCTATGTACTTTTAGGTTACAATTGTTACAGGCGATGGAGTAAACTCCTTGTTCAGGCTTTTAGCTTATATTTTGCTCATTACTGATTAAAATCTTTCTTCATTTGGATGTAGTAATAATCATCTTTATACTGGGATTAGAAAGAGTTTTTTTTTTCAATTGCAGACATAATATACTTGTCTGGATAAGATATATTTTTATTCATTCGATTTCTCTGGAGGGTTCATCTTTTAATTTGAAGAAAAATATGGTATTTTTATTTCGCACTGAATATAATTAGGGTAGTGGAGAGGATTGAAAGTACTTCTAATATATTTTTCTTCTTTGTGTAAATAATCCCAGGTGCATGTTCTTTGTGTTCTTAGGTAGGGTTTTATTTTATTGTTATGATGAGACATGAAATTTATTAAGGTGTTTCCGGTAATAACGACGTTTTCAAATGTTAATGCGGTGTACGTTGATATCTAGGAATAGTAAGGAATCGTTCTTTTATTTTTGTATGTAAATTATATTTTGCGTGCGACTTTGCTTAGTTGATCTACTAGGTGAGATAAATTAGTATCGCGAAGAAATATAAGTAAAGCATCATCAGTATAACGGAAACATGTTGATTGTTTGGGTAGAATATTTTGGAAGGGATGGGATTCAAGAAATTCTAAGAAGATACATGCCATGATTTGACTGAGAGGCGATCCCCTTGGTAATCCAATGTTTGTAATCATCATTATTAATTGTTTTTTAATAATCTAAACTTATTTATAAATGGAACGTTGTCTCTCTCTCTCTCTCTCTCTCTCTCTCTCTCTCACTCTCTGTATGTGTGTGTCTGTGTCTGTCTGTGTGTCTGTGTCCGTTACATATAGACTCCGAAACGGCTTAACCGATTTTCTTGAAAATTTACACAGTTGTACTATAAGCGTTTGCGAGTGTTCTTAGCTAGGATTTTTTTATCGGGTTATAGAAGGAGTGGTCCGATTTTAATCAAATTTGATACACTCATAGACAAAGACATAAGAAACGATATTCAGAAGTTTCAAGGTTGCAGTTCTTACAATAGTGCAGAAAATCGTTATGATATACATATAAAAGGCAAGATGTTTGTGTGTGTGTCTGTTTATCTGCCTGTATGTCTGTATTTTTTCAGCCATTTTATTTTAGTTTTTGCTTCGGATTTGCCTCTAAGTAGGTATAATTGTAGTTCTTAGTCTCAGCCATGATACCATTTACTCAGAGGACTTACTTAGCCTTCAAAATTCAGTTTACGACGAAAAATACTTATTTGATATCGATACCAGGAAATAAAAATTTGCCTCATATCTATTCAGTTTTCTTTCAGTCTACGGTTTCGCTTTAACTGGAAACAACTGTTGCTTTTTAGTCTTTCGTGCCAACGTGCAAAGAGTCTGTGCTCCAGGACCTTTTATTAGTTTTAAAGCTTTCATTACACCCGAGCAACGCCGGGCTATACTGCTAGTCGTTTTTAAATGCGAAATGATTGTGACAATACATTTTTTATTATTTTAGCTTTTCGCAGAGAGAAAGTCTTTTATTCTTAATTGAGTTAGAAGCTTTTTTATGTGATTGATGCCAAAATTTTAATTTTCTTTCGAGGTAGAAAGTAATACAAATATGATATATGTTATTCATCTTTCACAATAATGTGCATGGTACAAAATACTCAGCTTTTGTGCAAATGCTTGTCTGCGTGGAAAACAGTTTCATTTCTTTACGAAATTATCAATTGTTGTATGAATTAATGCTATGAAAGATTCGTGTTCTTTGGTTGATTTTGTTTAGCGGCATATCAATACAACTATGGCTTATTCAATGTCGTCATCTGTATATTTCGGACATAATTTTATAGGTTTACTTAAATATTGTGGGGACCTACCTCCAAATGGATTGTTCACACCTTTATAATATGGTTTTCAACTTTGAGTAAAAAGTCACTGAATAGTAGCCACAGAGTGAATAAGTGAGTCAGAACACCTGCGAGAGAAAGTACTTTCCAGTCCACGTTTATCTTTGTACTATGTTTTAGTCCATGTTATCTTTCATGACACTAAATATACTTTTAACGCAGTTGTATGTCTTCAACTACAACTATATTTATTTTAATAATTCTACGATAAAATTTATTCGTGGTTCAGTCAGTCAGTTAAGTGCCATACGTGAAACACGTTTGGGCGATCATGTCTGGAAAGAGACATGACTGACTGGGCAGAAGATTATCCCGCAGTAGGTTGCCATTGCTTTCTGCGGGAGATTGGTTGCCAGTCAAGGCTATAGAACCCAATCTGTCCTGTTATTTAACCCATAACTAGAAGGAAGAGACGGATTAATACCTTTCTCAGGGTTATTTGCGGGTAAGTGAATGCAATGAATTCAACTGGAATTTGAACTCGGCTCCCCGATTTCTTGTTCCGAGCCGATATCCACTGCACCACAACGCACATCCTATTGGTGGTTACCTGGTTTAAAATATATTGTTGGTCATTTTACTATAAATGTGCATTGTTGGTAAGTTTATATAAAAAGTATATTTTTAGTGTAAATATATGTTTTAATCTTTTTATTGTGTTTTGTTTTTGGACCTGGTAAGAAAAGCCATTACGTTGATGTACGACGCTCCTAAACATTTAGAAGCTCCCAATCAAAGACCTTGCTGCTGAACGTATATTATCGTTATACACAACACTAATCAATTCTGAAAAGAATCGATATTGCTTAGTTAGATACTGTAGGGCAGAGAAACCTCATGAGATGAAAATTAGAAAATAATGTTTAATTTAATTCTGAGATGTTTTTCTATACTTTGGTAACCCGCTGTCCGTGTATGGGCCTAATTGTTCGCCTAGAATTATTACTTTGTTCTGTAACTTCAAGACCATCATAATAAATAAATTAGATTAAATACAAATATAATTACCCTCTTATCTTGAATGGTGTTGACTTTATATCCAGCTCTTACCTTGTTTTCTTGTGACTTCAAGTGTCAATACTTCGAAGGGCATCTCCCAATTTTAAACTAACCCAAGAAAATGTTCGTACATATTCTCTAGTATTACTTTCAAAAATGTTTTTAATTTATTCAGAAACGAAGATATTTAACATTTCGTTTAATTTCTTTAAAAATTGATCATGTAAAATTTCACTTTCATATTTCTTTTAAAATGCATATAATATATTGTTGTCGTATTTTTAACGATCTTTCACCAACAAATGCATTAGAAACATATGATGCATGATTTATTACACTGATTTGAGATTTCAAAATGTTTCCCATTAAAAGGAGGAAAGCCAAAATTTGCTTTTTGAAAGTGCGTAAATGTCCTACTGTCATAAAAGAGGAAGACTTCAGAGCCATATAATGCAAGTTAATGCTTTACCAATTGAGCCATGCAAGCAAGCAAGTAGCAGTAGCTGTACCTGTTTTCTTTTCGGTAAATTCTGCAGTCGAAACAAGATCTCATTTAATTATGAAAACAAATTGAATAAAAAAGCCTATTTTTGTCGACCATTGTCTTTAATCTGATCTCTTGCCATTCGAAAATAACTCCCCACTGAGGAATTCGATTTACACTTAGAAACAAACGCAGACGTGCATCGACTTTGAAGAAAGCTAAATATATTTTCGATCATTTGTAGTCTTTAGTAGAATATCGGGAATGAAATTTAATTTTCAGCTAATAATCAAATTTGTTTTCTAAACAATATTTATGTAAAATAGTTACTGATCTGACAATAACGAAATAGACACAGACATAAAGATAAGTTATTAATGTCTGCATAAAATATAGTAATGTTTACCAACATAAAACCCAAACCAAAATGCATAAAACATTATTAACAACTGTTACTATTACTACTAATTTTAACATTATTACTACTATTACTACTAATAATAATAGACGACAAATCAGAAATGGAAACAAAAGTCCACATAATGATTTTAAAACAGTAGAGTGTAAGATTGTAGTCAGTTCTTGCGGATTGATCTCTAATGAACTCAACCAGATATTAAACTGCGAAAACTCAATATATAAATAATAATAAAAAAAATAATAATAATTTATTTATTATTAATAATTTATTCTTAGAAAGAAATGACATGATACCGCTTGAACAAAAAGGGTGCAAACGTGGCTGTTATGGATGTAAAGACCAATTGCTAATTAACAAAATGATCCTGGAAAACTGCTACAGTACAAAGAAAAATCTTAGTACTGCCTGGATGAACTACCGAAAGGCATTCGATAGTGTGCCACATTCCTGGATTTTAAAGACTTTAAATATATACAAGATATCGCCCGTCATCATCAATTTCATCAAACAGTGCATGTCTATATGGAAAACAACCTTTTACCTCAATCATATAAATGGAACCTATAAGTCTGATGAAATAAACATCAAAAGAGGTATATTTCAAGTTGACTCTTTGTCTCCCTTACTATTCTGCATATCATTAATAGCACTAACCAGTCAACTTAAAAAGACAGAATGTGGTTATAAAATAGGCCAAAAGAAAATAAGCCATCTATTTTACATGGATGACTTAAAGTTGTATGCTAAGAATGATAATGAGCTGGAAGGTCTTCTGCAAACTGTAAAATGCTTCAGTGAAGACATTGGAATGAAATTCAATTTGAATAAATGTGCTAAAGCTACAGTTTTACGTTGATCAATACAAGAAACATCCTCAATTAGCTTAGACCCTGCTGTAACAATAAAAGAATTAAAGGCGGAGGAAGCTTATAAATACCTAAGTGTAAATGAGAGTAAAAGAATTCACCATAAAGATGAAAGAAATAGTGCGTAAAAAGTATTATAGAAGGCTACGACAGATATTAAAAACTGAATTGAATTCTCAGAACAGAATTATGGCCATTAATAGCCTTGCCACCCAAGTTGTCCAATAGTTTTAACATCTTAAACTGGACTCTAAACGACATCAAGCAAATGGATGCTAAAACAAGAAAGCTTCTTTCTAAGCATAAGATGCATCATCCAAAGGCCGATATAGACCGTCTATATATACCCCTTAAAGAAGGTGGAAGAGGTTTTATTCAGCTGGAATTGTCATACAAGACAACAACTATTGGCTACTAACATACATAGAAACAACAAAGGACTGGATGATACAATTAGTAAGGCAACATGAAGAAAGAAAGAAAAATATTCAATAATAAAAGAATGCTGTAAATACAAACAAGATTTACATTTAGTAGATTCTGTAGAAAAGCAAAACAGAAGCCAAGAAACAACTATTCCGGCAAAAAATATGAAAATGAAAGCCACATATAAAGCTCTTGAACAGATGAAACAACACTGGCAAGACAAACCTTTGCATGGAAAATATACAGAACGTGCCAATAAATCCAATGTTGATAAAGTTAAAACTCATCGATGGTTACGTGCCTCTGGATTAAAGTCTGAGACTGAAGGCTTTATTCTTGCAGCGCAAGACCAAAGTCTTTTCACTAGAAACTTTCAAGCAAATATTATACATAATGATATGGATCCAAAAGGGCGGTTTTGTGATAAACACCAAGAAACAATAGACCACCTAATCTCCGGCTGTTCTGTGCTTGCTCCAAATGAATATAAAAATAACCACGATAGAGTTGGGCAATATTTACATTGGGCAATGTGCAAACGTTATGGAAAATCTGTAAACAAACACTGGTATGAACATCACCCAGCACCGGTTACGGAAATAGAAGATGTAACCATTCTATGGGATTACATCATCTACACAGACAGAAAAATTGAAGCAAATAGGGCGGACATTATTGTTAAAAGCCAGAAAGAAAAACCTTGCTTAATAATTGATATGGCTTGTCAAGTTGATTGTAACATAGCAACCATGGAATTTGAAAAACTGTCAAAATATAAAGACCTGGAAATTGAAATAGAAAAATTGTGGAAATTAAAAACAAGAGTTGTGCCAGTGATAGTAGGTGCACTTGGAATGATTAAAAATGGAACAAAACAACACATTGAAAGAATCCATGGAAACCCCAGCTTAAGAGATATACAAAAAATTGTCTTATTAAGTACAGCCAACATATTAAGGAGAAATTTGTCTATGTAACGCTAGGGATGATAGGGGAGATAGCAAAACATAAAATGGAGCCATAACAACACACCACGACGTACCTTAGATCTTCCTGCAGACTTGGTAGGTAGTGTGACCATAGCAGAAATCGAAATACAATGAAAAATGACAATAATAACAATATAGGAAACCTGCTTCAATAGAAAGACAAATCCCAGTATTGCTTGGATAGATACCCGTAAGTCATTCAATAGTGTACCCCATTCCTGTATCTTAAACTCTTCAGATCAAAAGTTGAATTATATCAGGGTTCTTGTAGTGCCATGATGCGCATGGATGGATTCTCCTGCAATTAATTCCAGCGGGCAACACTGAGGCTACATCATACTGCAATTTCTCTTCCAATACATTTTGCTTTTGACGACCGACTACTACTGCTTCTGTAAGCCTTTTCTTAAAATAACTCTGAAGCATTACAACGCACAATTAAAGCTATAAAACTAAACTACTTCTTCCTTTATATACCCTGTCCTTTCAGGACGTAGGGGATCATAGCTTTCCACATCTCCCTATTTCTGGTGGCTCTTAGGACGCTTTCTCCTGTGGCACCATGCAACCCTCATTCTGTCATCCACCTGCTCAGGTCCCTCAAATATGTTACACGCTGCTTTTCTCTGTTTCTTCTACCTCTATCTGGCCTGTTAGTATCAGGTTTTCCAAGCCCTCCTTCCAAATTGCATGTCCCAGGAACGTTAGCTGTCTCTTCCTGATGCTCAGTATTAATTTCCTTTTCAATTCCATCCCATCCAATCATTGCTCACATGCTAAATCCATATCTGCAGCATCCTTCTCCAGAACCACATTTCAGCTACTTCATGTTTTTCCTTCATCTTCGACGATATTGTCTAGCATTCGCTGCCATAGTGAAAAACCGACATCACATAGCAATCCAGTACTCTCTTCTTTGTTTCTAGCGAAATTGTCCTGTTTCTTAATACTTGACTCAACTTCTGGAATGCTTCCTTTGCCATGCCAATTCGCCCTTTGGATCTCAGGGAAATAAATGTATAGAAACTGCTGTGACCCCAAAGTGAGGGGTCAGTTTATATAATGATTGTAATATGGAATTGATCCCCCACTTTATATACAGTATGCTTCTGTAGAACCACATTTCAGTTACTTCATGTTTTTCCTTCATCTTTGATGATATTGTCCGGCATTCGCTGCCATAGTGAAGAACCGACATCACATAGCAATCCAGTACTCTCTTCTTTGTTTCTAGCGACATTGTCCTGTTTCTTAATACTTTACTCAACTTTTGGAATGCTTCTTTCGCCATGCCAATTCGCCTTCTGATCTCTGTGTCGCACTAAAATACACTTAAACCCATTAACATCTCTTTCTCTAACAACTTTGATGTCCATACAATGTTTTGCTGTATCGAATCGTTCTTCTACGAAAAGTTTCCTGATTCTAGCTCTCTGCAAATTTAACCTCAAATCTACAATTTTGATTTTTAATTCCTGGCTGAAGGACAACAAAAATGTCCACATGCATTGCATGGGTGTTTATGTCAGCGAATATTTCTCTCTAGCGAGGGAGATATCTCTTGAATTTCCTGTCCATTTTTTCTCACTCTGCTAGACTCAGTTATCTCTTTTACTCTACCACGCCCTTTGATTGTACCTCAGACAATATAGACAAGACTATTTCATCTCATTAGTTTGCTAAGGTGTTTGTGTTCGATGACTTCAGGGCTTATCATGCTAAGAGGGTCGAAAACACTGTCATTGATCTTACTGGAGTCCAAACGCTAAACTTCTCAATAACTCACTCTCTCATGCAAGATTTCCCACCGCGTTTCCCCAAGTACAACAAGGGACAACTTTTTCTTTTAGATCTCTTCCTTACATCTATTCCTGACTCTTGACATATTATGCACCTCTGCCCTCTGGGCAACTGTGATCATGCTGCGGTATCTGTAAATATCCCTTTCTACACCCCTTTCAGCCAGGAACCTCATACCAGCAAACTATCGTACCGCTATCAATAAGCGAACTTAGACTCATTTTCAGATAGTCTTTACGATGTCACTTGGAGCAAAGTTTTTAATTTCTCTGTTAAAGATTGTGCATCTGAGGTATTCTTCTGTTTGAAAGCCAGCAATGATGATTTCATTCCAGCTAGAAAATTCTAACTTAAACCTCGTTGCTTCGGTTTGGAAACACTTCTTCCGTCTGATCACAATAGGCACTTCTAGTCTCTACTCGTAATTGATGTAAGCGTGTTGTAAATGATTATAAATTGTTGTTAGCCGACGGAATGCATCTTACAAGTTTGGTCCTAAAGATTACTGGCATCTCTGCAAGTGTGTTCTGAACAACAAAACCCCTTGATCTCTCATCTATTCAATCAATTTGTAGTCCTCGCCTACACAGAAGACAAGGTCAGGTGATCAAATTATCGTTAAAGTCTACTCTTGACTAGTGTGGAGTATTCACGCCTAATTTCCCATCTAGAAATGAGTCTTAACTGAATAATATATATATATATATATATATCTATATATATATACAAACAAAGATTTGTACCCGGCGAATAGATTAATATTTTTAAACAAGATAGACGCCATTTTTTCCCAACCCGAGTAAACTTTCGGCCAACACTTGTCAAGGGCTACGTTGGCTTTAATTGATACTATAAACATGTGTGCAGATACGTTGTAAAGAGGAAACTTAGGCTCTGCAATCATTCCCGAGGTTTTATTCTTGCAATGTATGCGGTAAGAAACTGAGGGGGTCGAATTTAGTTTTGATGGGACGATGTATGCTCAGGTCGACGGAGTTGCAATGGGCAGTCCTTTCGGCCCTGATCTTGCTAATATTTTTGTGGAATACTATGAGCGTTTATTGTTTGAGAAGATTGATAAGCCCTTGACATATTTACGTTATGTTGATGTTACTTTCTCCTTATTCAATAAGGCTGCAGATGCTGAATGTTTTCTTGTTCAGTTAAATTCTTTACATCCATCCCTTCAGTTTACTATGGAGATAGAGAAGGACAGACGTCTCCCATTTTTGGATCGCCCAGAGGGGATTTTCGTTACTTCGGTCTTTAACTTTATTGGCTTGTATACCAGTTGGAACTCGTTTGTTCCTAAGTCCCGTAAGATAGGTTTAATTGAAACTTTGGTTCACTGTGCCCTTAACATCTGTTCTCAGGAGCGTTTAGACAGTGAATTATTTCACTTGCAAAATATTTTCGAGGGCAACGGGTACCCTACCAATGTAGTGAAACGTGTGATCGAGCGTAAGGTCAAACTTTTCAAAGAACCAATAATTGAAGGACCTAGTCCCTGTCCGTTGTATTTGAAATTGCCATGGCTTGGAAGAAAATGTCAAACTGTAACTGATAAAATTTCGGCATGTGTTTCGTCCGGGTATTATTCGGTTCAGTTACATGTTGTTTTTCAGACAAGAACTGTGTTTCCATCCTTTAGTAAAGATAGGTTGTCCTATTTTCGAAGAAGTTCTGTTGTTTATAGATTTAAATGCCGCTGCGATGCCGTATATATAGGACGAAACAATCTGAGGTTGGAGACGCGAGTTGCACAACACGTCTCCGTTAATATACGTTTGGGTAGCCTTCTCAGACCTATTAGAACAACCCAAGCTGTTCTGGATTCATCCATTGGCCAACACCTACTGGACAGTCAAGCATGTGCCTCTTCGTATGAGGACAGTTGGTTCACTGTTGTGCACAGTACTCGAACGGCATACCATCTTCGTGTTTTTGAGGCTATTTTACTTAAACTCCAGCAGCCGAGCCTGTGCATGCAGAAAGAGCGTTTCCTTCACTCCTTTCAATTACTGGAGGGTTTGTGAGTGTAACAATTTTTTTTATTTCACTTACATTTTAATATTTATTGATTAAAGTTTTAAACGAGTTCCATATTCCCACAGTATTGTAAGTAATTCATTGTTTTTGTCCTCTATTTTGACCCTGTGTAATAAATCCAATGTAGCCCTTGACAAGTGTTGGCCGAAAGGTTCCTCGGGTTGGGAAAATTATGACGTCTAGCTTGTTTAATATACATATATATAATCCCGTCTCTGGTCTCTAACATAATTTCTAAGCTTGACTCCCATAAGGCAAGTGGAGTTGATGGAAATCCATTCATCATCCTAAAGAAATCTGCCCCTAAGCTAGCACTTATTCTCTCCAAACTCTATAATTTTTACGTTACTAATTGTAGCTTCTTGGAAGTCCTCCTCTGTAGATACTTTTTGTAAAAACTTTCAGGGACCCTCTGACCCCTCTTATTATCGCCTTATTAGCCTCTTACATATTTTTGACAAGATATTCGAGGCTATTATCATTGCTAAAATAGTTGGGTATCTCACATTCTTCTCTCTGACAAACAATATGTCTTCTGCTTTGCAAAGTTTACTGCTTTAATGGCCATCACTGATTATATATACCAGGATATTGTGAAGAACTGTGAGAATCTGGCTGTTGCTCATGATATCTCGAAAACATTTGAAAAGATTTGGCATGCTAGTCTTCTGTGTAAGTTCCAGAGCTACGCTATTTCTGGACAATTGCTTGATTTAATTTAATTGTTCCTATCAAATCCTGAAATATAGGCTGTTCTGAACGGGTAAACTTTCAGATTATTTCATACAAACGCGGGCATCTCTCAAGCTCTCTCTCATTAGTCATACACTGTTTCTGATCTTCGTCCATGATCTTCCTGATGTAAGTAATTCCCAAGTAGTGATTTATATAGAGGACAGCACCATTTACTCTCATCTCAATGCCAAGGTTGGCAAAGTAAAACTGGTTGCTGCACTTCAAAAAAGCTTCTAATCTGTGATTGAATGGGGTAGGAAATTTGAATGCCTCTAAAACGAAGATGTTCTTCTTTATCGACCATAGAGAAACTTTCTTGCCTACCATCAGAATGGATAACGCTGGTATCCTAGAGAGAAATACACTGCGCCTCCGTGTCCTCACTCTCACAAATGATTTTAAATGGAATGACTACATCGGATACATAACTGCATCTAGTGCTTGGATATTTGGGTCACTGTGTCAAGCTCTGAAATCTTGTTAGAATCATTTTGCACATTTATAAATCTACCATTCGTCTATGTATTGGATACGGTTGTCATATCTATTCTGGATTTACTAGTATTCATCTTAAGGTTCTCGACAAAATCCAATAGAAGGTCTGCAATATATTCTATCCTGACTTGGCAGCCTGCTTTTAATCAATTTTAACCGACGTGATGTGGCTTCCTTCGTCCTTTTCTACAAGTATTTTAATGGCCAATGGTCTGCAGAGATTTTCCTTGATTCCCTATTTATATGTATTTTCAAGATTTTTATCAAAGTTCCACCCTTTTACCGTCAAAACATTTAAATAGAACCTCTTTTTCTACCCTAAATGTTTCTTTTATCTCACTTCCGGTTGGCGGAACTCACTTCTGTTTTCTTGCTTCCCTGGTAACTACAATGTCAAAAAGTTTAAATGCAATGTGAAATGCAATGTCCTATCTACTTGAATTCCATCCATCTCTTATGTTTCTTCGACATTCCCTGTACTTTGTTTTTTCTCTCATTGTGCACCAATGGCGGGTCCTATTTTGCTTTTTTTCTTTTCTTTTTTTTAATCGTATCACCCAGAGCAAGGTGGTAATGCCACTGATGTGCAGGGGGCTACACAAGTGTAAAAAGATCAATTAGAAGAGAGTGAAGAGGAAGACGAACCACTTAGAAAGGAGCCAGAGAAGGATGGGAATACAGGTGAGATGACAGTTTCAAAGGTGGAGAGAAAGGAAAGGATATAGGAGGTGGGGAAAGAACTAAAGTCAAGTGGTTAATAGATGAGTATTGACATTGCATTTAAATTCCTGGAGGTTGTAGCCATCAGGAAAGCAAGAATATGGAAGCGAGTTTCACAGGCGGGAAATGCGAGAGAAGAAGCTGCAGGGGTAGAATTGTCGTCTGCATTTGGTTAATCTGTGAATGGGTGGGACCCAGTTGCCAATCTGGTTGCACGACTAAACCCCTGTTGCAGAGGCACCGGTGACTTAATTTCGTTGGAGCAGAAGCCATGAAAGTATTTAGGAATGGAAAGCCACATCTCGTCGGTGGGGAAGTGGTTGAAGTGGTTGTAGTCGAGCCGCCAAGTTGGAGTGAAATGATAATAAAATATGTATAAAATATACTAGTGCTAATTTTACTATAAATAGGTACTGTTCTAATTTTCTTTACATGAAAATGCATTGTTGATATTTTACTACATTACTAGTGTTTTGTATTTGGTTTCGGTGTTCATTATTTACACTTAGCTGGGAGTCTAACAGGTGATACACACCGTGTGTGGGTGGACTTGCGAACGACAGCATTTATACTAGCTTAAATTTTTGCATATTCTGAAATGTGACATTTCAAATGTGTTGATTATTAATTTTAAATATTTCGGTGGTAGAAATGAAAAATGAGCAAAACAAGGTGCTGGACACCTAGCACACCAGGAAGTTAATTTGAAAATTAAAGTTAAGCGTCCCTGCATCTTCAGACTTTCAGTATATAATTTACGAAAAACATTTTTTTACTTTATCCCATCTGACTACATATATACATGTATAATTCCGTCAATAGAATTATTTCGACAGATGAAGTACTTTCGAATGTCGCAATGCGTCGTATTTGTAAAAGAGATGCTGGCAGCCTTTGATGTTTTTTATCATAGAAAAAATTACAGAAATAATAAATTAAATCTACAACAGTGGTCAGATCTATTTTCATAGAATTAAGAAGCCAGGTGCAAACGAATGTAAACTACATCAGACAATTGTCCTAATGAGTCATTTAATAAAGCGTGTCATCTTTTGATGAATAAAGATCAGAGCATAAAATCACTGGGATAAGTAACGCGATATTTATGTTCAGAATATAAACAGAAAGAGCAATACAGATAAATAAAGACGCGTACCAGTGTTGCATAGACTACGCAAAAGCGTTCGATAAAGTACGATACAAAAATCTGTTGGAATTGTCTCAGGTCCAACTCCAGCTGGTTAGGCGCCCCTGCTGTTCATGTCAGGGTTTCTCGACAGGCTCCAAAGCAGAATCTGTAATGTAATTGGTGCCGACCTGGCGACTCAAATCCAGCTACTTTCTTACTGATTGGACGTGGCTTCCCTCTGTCTCTTCTACAAATACTTTCATAGTTTCTGTTTCTACGAGCTTAGGTTACTGGTGCCCCCTCCTCAAGAATTTACTTGTGCAACCAGACTGGCAACAAGGTCCTACCCGTTTACATTTAGATTAATCATATTCCGCCGAAAATTCTACACCCAAGCTTATTTTCTTCGCAATTCCCGCCTGTGGAATTACCTTTCGTATATTTGCTTTCCTGACGGCTACAACCTCCAGTAATTTAAATGCAATGTCAATACCCATCTCTTATCCACTTGACTCCAGTCCTTTTCTACATCATCCTGTATATCTTGTTCTTCTCACCTGTCTTCACACCTGTGTTTCCATCCTTCTCTTGCCCTTTCTCTGACATCCCCTGTAACTGGTTCCTATTTCTCTTCATTCTCCCCCTGACTAAACATTTACTCTCTTATGCAGCCCCCTGCGCATCAGTGGCAGTACCACCTTGCTTGGGATGGAACTATTATAAATGTACTGAAGCAACAGCAGAAGTGTATTTCTGTAGGCACGACAGCTTGACGAAGCCCAAATCTCTCGAGGATGATATTAAATTTACAGTTTTCATTATCCTAGACCGGTTGCCACCAAAGGTTATAAAATCCAGTCTTTCTTGCTATTTTACTTATAGATTCAGGGAGAAGAAAGTGATTCCCATCTTTTCCAAGTCTACTATCACGTAAGTGATGTAATGAAACCGACTAGAATTCGAACTCGTCTCTACGATTCCCCAATCTGGGCCACTATCCATTACTTCATCGTGCCTCGAACGGCTCAGTAACCTTGATATATTTGGAAAAGATATTAGAATAACCGAGAACTTCTATTGGCAGAGGTTATACGCAAAGAAAATGAGTTCAGCAGCTGTATAAATATAGAAACGCATGTAAAAACAATGTCTTCTTGTCGGACTTATTCAGCCTATACAGTAAGACAATTCCGAGAGAATTACAAATCTTAACAGAATTTATTATTGATGGTCACAGTCTTTAAAATACATTGGTTAAATAGCTTTATATATATATATATATATATATATATATATATATATATATATATATATATATATATATACACTTGACGGCTAATGAAATACCGAGAGAAAAAATGTGAACGTTTTAATTGTTAGAAACATTACTGGTGAAAGCTATTTGATTATGTTGGCCCACTAAAAGACAGCGCACCTGCATATTTCTTACATGTGGTCAGAAATATTTTAGATAGAAAATTAAAAAGTCAATATCTTTGAAAAGCGGCTTGACACATTTTGAATATCAGCTCTTCTCATAGTGTATATATGGACATTTTATTTGTGTTTATGTTAATAATGTAGCCTAAAACAAAAATAAAACGCTTCACGATTTATGTTTTATTGAAGAAGCAGACATGATAGCGCCTGAAATCAATCAAACAAACACACACACACACACACACACACACACACACACACACACACACACACACACATAAATATTTGCACATTGTCTATGCCTCACTTTGATTCATTCTTCTTCCAGCCGTCATACAACAATAGATAACAATTTTTCTAATCTTGTTCAAATTACAAATTCCCTCAAATTTGAGCTTCATAAAATTAAACGCATTATCATAGAGTGACATGATAAGAAAGACAATCTGGTCCTTTGTAGCATAGACATACCTAGACTTAGAACAACTCTGCATATTCGACTGTCAGAGATTTGCAGGTTATGTTTGATATCAGCGTCCATCGATTTACCACTTATACGTTGAGGTTTCTACACATTTCACTTTTAAGCTTTTACTCGTTCCTGATTCTGTCCCTCCAAAACACCTTCTTCTTTTTCTTCTTCTATTTGCCCTAGTTGAGTTTTTTCTTCAGTTCCTTAACTCAACTCTTCCATGTCGCCCTTTTCAATTGTGGAACTCTCTTCCGGCTTCTTGCTTTTCCCTCAAATTTGATCTTCATAAAATTAAACGCATTAACATTATCCTCTGTTTTCTTTATTCTTGTTGTTTTACTGTTCTCTCTCCTTAATCATGTTTTCTTCTTCTAATAGGTTAATCGTTTCTTTTCTCGCTTGTGGAACTCTTTTCTAGCTTCTTGCTTTACAATAAACATTGATGTCTGAAAATTTAAGTGCAATGTCAATCGTTACCTTCTGTCTTCTTAATTCGCCTCTTTTTATTGTCTGCATTTTTAAACATATTTCCTTTTCCTCACATTATTATAAGTTCTATGTTAACGGTTTCGTCTTTCACTTGTGGAAGTCTTTTTCAGGTTCTTGCTTTCCACTCAACTCTGATCTTCAAATATTTAAATGTAATGTCAATCTTTATCTCATGTCTACTTAATTCCTTTTCTTTAATAGTTCTCCCTGCTTAATAGTTATTTTCTCATATTCTCTCACACCCTGTAACCTGATGCATTTTTTAATTTTTTCTTAGAGTGACATCATAAGAAAGACAATCTGGTCCTTTGTAGCATAGACATACCTAGACTTAGAACAACTCTGCATAGTCGACTGTCAGAGATTTGCAGGTTATGTTTGATATCAGCGTCCATCGATTTACCACTTATACGTTGAGGTTTCTACACATTTCACTTTTAAGCTTTTACTCGTTCCTGATTCTGTCCCCCCAAAACACCTTCTTCTTCTTCTTCTTCTATTTGCCCTGTCCTTTCAGGGCGTAGGCGATCATGATTCTCCACGTCTCTCTATCTCTGGTGGCTATTGGTATGTTTTCTCCTGTTACACATCGCAACCCTCGTTCCGTCATCCACCTGATCAGGCCCTTCAAATATGTTATCCGCTGCCTTCCTCCGTCTCTTTTTCCTTCTATCTGGCCTGTCAGTATCATATTCTCCAAGCCCTCCTTCCTCATTGCATGTCCCAGGGACATCAGTTGTCTCTTTCTGATGCTCAGTATTAATTTTCTTTTAGTTGCCATTCTTTTCAACACCTCATCATTGCTCGTATGCTCGGTCCATGATATCCGCAGTAACCTTCTGTAGAACCACATTTCCGCTGTTTCAATTTTTTTCCTCATCTTCGATGATATTGTCCAGCATGCACTGCCGTATTAAAGAACTGACATCATATAGCAATCTAGCACGCTCTTCTTTGTTTCTAGTGAAATTTCTCTGTGTCTTAGTACTTTACTTAGCTTCTGGACCACATCTTTGCCAGGCCAATTTGCCATCGGATTTTTGGTTGTTCTTTTTGCTGATGACCATGCATTCAGTTTTCCTACAGTTTATTTGTAGTTCTTTTTTGTCACTCTCCACAGCTACCTTCTGTAGGAGGTCTTGTAGTTTTCTTTCCGTGTCTGCAATCAGCACCGTGTCATCTGCATATCTTATGTTGTTCAAATTGTGGCCTCCAATAACGAATCGTGGCGTAGCATTTAGGGTCCTCAAAATATTCTCGCTGGACAAGTTGAACAGATCCTGTGAAAAGACACACCCTTGTCTTACTCCTCTTTCTATCTTTGTAAATGTGCTGAAATCGTTGCCTGTCCGTATGTCGGCGGTTTGCTGCTAGTAGAGATACTTGATTACTCTTAGGTCTTTCCCAAATATGTCAAAGTTGCTGAGCATCCCCATGAAATATTTATGTTTCATTTTGTCGAAATAAAACACCTTACCATTTTGCAAAGTCATCATAACTTAAAAACATCTAAAAGTTGCATAACCTTTATAGCAGATTCACAAGTTTAGCATATATATACGGCAGTTGGGAAGGTAAAAGAACTATATAATTAGAATATCACTCGAGGATTTATTTTACTTGAAGACCGGACATTATGGAGTCATTTCAAGACCACATGAACTTTTCTATGTGAATATCTTCATAGAAATATATGCCCATGTTTGTGTTCTTGTATGTATGTTGATACAGATGTACATATACATAGATACTTACGTTATGGATGTACATTTATACGTTCACACACAAACACGCACACACACACACACATATATATATATATATTCTAAACATATACTTTTAAATATAAAAGACAATGAATATCTATTATGTTTAATCATGGGTCGTTCTACACATAGTACTTTAGCTTTAATTTCAGTTTAAAATAACGATGAAAAGTCTCCAAAATTTGGATAATTTTTTATTAAGTTGGTCCTAAGCTTTCGGCTCGCATGAGACATCTTCAGAGAGGTTACAAGGACGTTAACACAAAAATATCCACCATCAGCGACGATTTTATCTTGTGTTGACATAAAACTCCGCTAAGCAACGGCAACAGTTACCAAAAATAGCAAACGCATTTCGCAAATTTGCAATGCGGTTCTATGACGTCACACCGCGTGATAGTTCGAAATGACAACTGAACTATATATTCAAATGCAATGTAATGTGTTAAGGCCAGATTTAAACATGATTTTATTAAGTGTGGGTTGTTTGAATTTAATGTAGATAGCCTCCAATATCTGAAGATTCTTTTTACTGTGTGTATGAGTAAGGATTATTGCATTGTTCACTAAAATCTGTCTGATAGTACATACATGGTTACGTTTTTCTGAGAAATGTTGTTTAATTGTACTCTTATCTAAGAACCAACTTAATAAAAATTATCCAAATATTGGAGAATTTTTGTCTTTATTTTCAACTGAAATTAATGCCAAAACACGATGCTTAGAACGGCTCATGAGTAAACATAATAGACATTCATTGTCTCTTATATTTAACAGTATATGTTTAGAAAATTATTTGCTGCCTCGATACAGTATATATATATATATATATATATATATATATATATATATATATATATATATATATTCTTCCCTAAGTTAGTATGGATAACTGTCTGACATTTTCACCTCAATGTATCGCATATTGCCTCGACCGTCTGCATCGACTAATTTTGTCTTGAGGTTTTGCAAAAAATCTTTGCTTGACATAAATTCAGAATGAAGGCTTAAAATAAGAACTGATCTTCTAACCCATGCAAAACTTTTTTTCTCGTCTTTATTTTTCGTGGTTCTCTTAAGATATTTTTTGGTTTTTCCTTCTTTGCGTTACAGGAATCTTTCGAGTAATGCGTTTTACGATTGGTGCGCAATATACCAAACTTTGTTCAGTGCAGAATACTCGATTAGTGCGTTAAAACATTCTTCAGTTTAAACATATGAAATGAAAACTGATATTTTATAGTTGCCGATTAATTAAAATTTTCTACAATTTAAAAACGGAAAATGGCACAATATTTTCTTTTTCAACAATTACGTTATCTAATTAATCAGTGTAGTGTTAAAATAAATGGGCGATTATAAATAAATAAATGCTATAATATAAGTCAACAATAACAATACGTATTTGAATATTGGTTTCTATTAAAATTTTCGATTTTTTTCAAGTTTATTTTGAAGGTCTTAAAAGAAAATGTTTGAAGTTTTGCTAAAATGACGATTTAATTAGATACAGAAAGTTACATTTATTAAAAATATTGAAATATGAAAATCTTTGCATTTACTATGAAAATATTTCGAATAAAATTTCCAGGTTAAAATAAGGATTAAATGTTTGGAAAATTTGATGGGGTAATTTCTCAGTATCGGCAATAAAATGAAAAAAGAGTAATACCATGTAGCAAATTACTCTAAATAAAGGTTTTCATTAAAAATCAGATTAATAACATTTATTGATAGACCATTTACATTGTTTGGACTATTGTCCTCATCATTAAGTCTATTATTACGACGTTTCGATCGATGTACGCTCCGGCTTTCTTCAGGCACTACAAATTTCCAGCCGAACTCTTTATTAAGATCATTCAAAGAAAAAATGGCCCAATAGATGTAGATGTTGGTTAGTTCTAGTGACTTGATCCGAAGAGTTGTGAGTTCAGTACTAAGCTATAGAAGAGATGAACAAATGCCTTAGAAAGGTTAAGTTAAATGGAGATAAATATATGGCTGCTAAAAGTGACATTGCATATGCAATGAGAATGAATGTGATCGTAATAAAGGATTGGTCCGAAATTCCTAGCACCTGGAGAAGCCCGGAGCGTACAATGACCAAAATATGGCATTAAAGATAAGGACAATAGTCCGAACAATGTAAATAGTGTAAATATTACCTCATCTCAGAAGTATACAAATACAATCGTTGATAGAATTTTATTACATATTCCAATATGTACTCATGCTTAAGTTAAATAAAGAGTACGTAAATTAGAAATTAATTGTGAATGAGACTAAAATATGAGGTACAAATTAATTTAATGAAATTTAATTATATCAATTAATTTAATTTTAATTAAATTGATTTAATTAATTAATTTTCGATCAATACAAATCTTTTAAAGTGCACATTAGCCACATTAATTGAGGGATTCCTGTACATGTTATATTCCTTTTCTCACGCAGGATTTTAACTTATTCATTTATGACTCTAAGCTTAAAATGACAAATGAACAAACTCTTCAAGTTTTCTGGAGATACGTAAATTCTTTTGTGGAAAGTATAATTACTTGTTTAGTTTTCATGCATTTTAGTATGGATTTAGTGTATCGAAGAAAGCAGATAATTATCTAAACATATACTGTTAAATATAACAGACAATGAATGTCTATTATGTTTAATTATGAGACGTTCTTAACATCGTATTTTGGCTTTAATGTTGGGTTAAAATAAAGACAAAATTTCTCCAACATTTGGATAATTTTTTATGTTGGTTCTAAGCTTTCGGCTCACATGAGTCATCTTCAGAGAGGTTACATGAACGTTAACATAAAAACATCCACCATCAAAGATGATTTTATCATGTGTTGACATAAAACTTTGCTAAGCAACGATAACAGTTACCAAATATTAGACACAGTTTGTAAATTTGTAATGCGGTTCTATGACGTTACACCGCGTAAGAGCTCGAAATCGTTAAATGCAATGTAATGTGTTATGACCAGATTTAAATGTGATTTTATTAAGTGTGGGTTGTTTTGATTTAATATAGATGGCCTTCATTATCTGAAGGTTCATTTTACAGTGTGTATGAGTGAGGATTATTGTGTTGCTAACTAAAATTTGTCTAATATGACCTACATGGCTATGTTTTTCAAAGAAATGTTTAATTGAACTCTGATCAGAAAAGTGCCAGGTAAGTCTACGGGAGAGCGTGGTTGTAGTAAAACCAATATATGTAGTGGGTTTATTGTTAGTATCAGAGAAACAATCTCTGAACAGGCATGTAAATTGTACACTACATTGGGTTTCTGTAGAGGATTTAGTTGTGTGTTTGTAGGGTTATTAGAGACTATGAGGTCAATTGTTTTAATTTTTTATAATATATGATGAGCTTAATTTGATTATTATTATTTATTGGTTTAACAACTCTACGTATTATGTTTTTCAGTGTTGTTTCAACTTGTTTGTAATTAGCAAAGTTTTATGTCAACAGCAGATAAAAGAAATCATCTATGATAGTGGATGTTTTTATGTTAACGTCCATGTAATCTCTTTCAAGATGGCTTATATGAGCCGAAAGCTTAGAACCAACATAATAAAAATATCCAAATGTTGGAGAATTTTTGTCTTTATTTTCACCTGAAATTAAAGCCAAAATACGATGTTTAGAACGGCTCATAATTAAACATAATAGACATTCATTGTTTGTTATATTTAGCAGTATATGTTTCGTATGAATATGCATGTATGAAATCGGCGTGAACAGTTCGAACTCCTGTTTCAGCTCTTTTTTCCTTTAATCTATGAATTAATAAGTAGAGAAAATAACTGTCTTGTTTTGAGATAGAAACAGATCTAGAAAAATAAACAATTTAATTCAAAACCAATGTCAATAGGCATTAGTTATCTCAGGTCACTTTCATCTAGACCAGCGTTTCTCAGCCGGTGAGCCCAGGTAAAAAACGAAATGCGCTCTGAAAGTTGGTCCAATGCACCTCAAGTTAAAAGATGTGTAAATGATTAATTATTTTCATGAGTCATAAAAAATGATATTGGTTTATCGTTAAGAGAAGAGCTGTAGCTGGTCACTACATCTGTAGTTCGTGGCTTACAAATCAAGCATAAAGAGGTTTTTATTGATCAATTTGGAAATGCTGCTAAACAAGAATACCTTTCAATAACTATTAAAATACTGGATCCTTAATTGCAATTTTCCACATCGTACTATTGTGAATTAGAATTTTTTGAACTTACCAACATTAAATGCAAAAACGGATCAAATATTAAATATATCCATAAGGAAATGATAAGTACGTTAATCACATATAAGGCCTAGGATTGTAATATTGGTTAAGCATATCAAGCACAGGTTTTCACTTGTATGCATTAAGATACAATTTAATGTGAGATGATTTGTTTGAAGATTATTTTTGATCGATATTAGTATTTCAGACGTGCCAGATTACATGGTAGCTTCCCCTATGTGGATAGGGGTCGCAGTATCAAATCTTGTCGAATGACACACATTTTCGTAATAAAGATTTATTGTAAATAATCAGGCCGGTAGATATGAAAAAAAAACAGAATATCTACTTAAGTACGAGTATCGATCAAAAATAATGTTCAAACAAATCATTTCAAACTGTCGGTTGTTTATAACCAGTTTCGTTAATCTTCGTTAATTTTCGTAACATGTTTACATTTGTTGGCATTGTGACACATTTCAGAGCAGATATGGTTATTGCGATGAATCGAAAATTGTGTTATATAGGCTTGATTAAAACATCTTTTAGACTGATTCCCTATGTCTATCCACTCCTTCTCTTTACCTTCCCCTATGTAGCCCCATGCGCAATAGTGGCAGTGGAATGCCTTGCTTGGGTGAGATGATTAAAAAAAAAAAAATTCGTGGTCGAGAGGTCTGAGGTGTACCAGATCTCATGGTAGCTTTCATTTTGTGGATAGGGGTCTCAGTTTCGAATCCTGCCGAATGACTCGCATTTTCGTAATAAAAAATTATCGTAAATAATCAGGCCGGTAGATATAAAATATATAATACTGCTTAATTAAAAAAAATAGAATATATGCTTAAATATAAGTATTGATCAAAAATAATGTTCAAACAAATCATTTCAAATTGTCGGTTGTTTATAACCAAGTTTCGTTAATTTCCGTGCCATGTCATGCGTTAAAAATAAATACTCATTTCAAGCATCTTTTGGTGACTAATTTTCTATTTTCAAAGTCTGACTCAAAGTTTTAGTGAATTTACTACTTTGCCCTGAAATATAAAAGTTTGTGAAACACAACATTTGCTATGCCAATATTATTGTTTAACTTAGTGATTTACCTTAGTGATGAAAGCGTGAAGTGACGTGTTTGTCAATAATATTGCCACTGTTTTTGTTGTCACATATAACGTCGGGAATAATTTTCTAAATAATATAATCTCTCAGTAACCATTATTTTAATTCCTGGCCACAGACGATACTTTTCTGTGATAATGAGCGCACATCAAAACGTATAAGTGATAAAACATTCTAAAAATAAATTTCATGTTGGACATTTCAAAATCATGTCCGAATAATGAAAACTTTAGCTGCAGCAGGGATTGACAGACATTCGAGGTGATCTTAATCCACACGTAATATTTATATAATAAATTATCTATATACTTATTTTGTTTCATTATATTTCAACAAATTTAACACAGTTTCATGATTCTACAGAATTGGATTTATTCCCATTCAAAGCATTCGTATTCCAGTGTCCATTCCTTGCATCCAACTTCGTGCAAATAGCCTTTTGAAAGGTATAAATCCATGTTTGTCCGCCGACTATGGATAAAGAAAAGAAAGCTGTGTTTGCTATAGACCAGGATACCAGTAGGTAGTGGAGAAGGACAACTCTAAATTCCAAGTAACAAATATAGGTTAATTACTCTTACCAAATTGGCCAAACATAGTGAGTTCAACAAAACCCCTCAAGACAGAGTCAATAAATGATGAGTTCCTCAGGAGCGAGAAGGTCGTAGATCTGGAGCTGTTCTTATAAGCTTTCATGCCTGGCAACTTTTTTTAAGGAGAATTTGTCGTGTCTAAATAAGTGATAGTGCAACATTAAATGAGTACAGAGTTTAACCTATACGAATTTCCACCGAAAACGACACCCATGACCAATTTCAAACACTTTGCCACGATTTCTGCTTTTAATTCAATTTGGACTTCAGTACTTCTCTAAATTCTGCATGCAATTCATAAGAATCAACGATGCCATTAAAAACTTTTAAATATTTTTTGATGATTAACGGTCGTCTTTTTCGTATTTACAAGACATCTATGAGAAAACAACCGGCTTTCAATCTCCTGCTAAGCTTCTTTTGAAAGATGGTTGGTTTTTGTTGCATTTGAGCAAAGGAGTACAGATTGTAAATTGGTAGATTCATATATATTTTGCGTTAAATCTTGGGATAAAAAAGCATAGTAAGGATTGTTGCTCAGTGTTATCGAATCTGTTACAAGGATTATATGAAGTAGATGGCATATATTTGTGATGGATGTCAGGTGTCGTGGGATTAGTGTTTCGGTTTGGCCATGATCAAAGACTGCATACCTTCAGAAAGCTTCTGTATGAATCAGATGAAAATTAACACTTCTAAATGCAATGAAACAATTGAAAGGTAATCTCAACTATAACAGGTTCTCCATAAACCGCTCGTATATTTTTGCTGTTAGCTCAACGTTAATTCCTTTACTGAAATAAAAAAAAATCAAAATCGTTTCACCCCGAGCAAGAAAATACCGCTACTGATACGCAGGGAGCTCCATAAGAGTGTATAATTTTAAGCAAGAGGAGCTCGAAGAGAAAGACGAACCAGTTACAGGAGGTGTCCGAGAAGCGGCAAGAGACGGATGGGAATAGAGGTGTGATGACAGTTGCGAAGGTAGAGTGAGAAAGGAAAATAGAAAGATACATGGGGTGAAAGAACGAGGAAAGGATTGGAGTCAAGTGGATAAGAGATTGGAATTGATACTGCATTTAAATTCCTTGAGGTTGTAGCTGTCAGGAAAACAAGTATACGGAAGGGAGTTCTACAGGCGGGAGGTGCGAGAAAAAAAGCTGTTGGAGTAGAATCATCACTGCATTTAGTAGATTTGATTACAAAAGGTTGGAAACTTGTTGCCAGTCTAGTTGCTCGAGTAAATTCTTGTAGAGAGGACAGCAGTGATCTAAGTTTGTCCGAGCAGACGCCATGAAAATATTTGTCGAAGAGACGGAGGGAAGTTACATCCCACAAGTGAGGAAATGGCTGGAGTCGAGCTGCCAGGTCGGGACCGATCACATTACATTCTTTGAATCCTGACAAGAAACACTGAGATGAACAGCAGGTGTGCCCGATCAGATATGACAACAGTATTCAGTGCATGATCGGACGGTTGATTTGTATATGGGCAACATGGACTTAGGATGAAAAAAACTTCCTGGCCCAACAATGACCTAACATTCCTAGCAGTGGATTTAGCTGTTGATTCAATGTAATGGTTCCAGCTGAGGTCGGAAGAGAGGGTGAGGCGCTGTAGATTGCTTTCACGGAGACTCGCTTTGTTCATGCTTATGGGTGGGGGGAGACTCCTGTGATGGTTGACAGATAGAATCTTTGTTTGAAAAGCATTGAAATATACAAGCCATTTCTTAACCCAGTCTATCACAGAGCGGATGTCCTTCTCAAGATCAGCAGCGAGGTTATGTTTGTCCGCCTCGCCAGATTTCTCACTGACACGGGAGTAAATGGTGGTGTCATCAGCGTTTATGCCTATTTGGGATTTGATTAAGTCAGGGAGTTGATTTATGAGGATCATAAACAGCATCGGGCCGAGGATAGAGCCCTGGGGATTCCGGAAAGTACCAGAATAGAATTAACAACCGACATATTAATTTATTAGTTTGAACATTATTTTTAGTTGATATTCATATTCGCGTAGATATATGTTTTTAATGAAACAGTATATAAATATATATATATATATATATATATATATATATATATATTTCTAGCGTCCTGATTTTTTATGAGATATTTTCTTAGGAAAATATGTCTCATTTGGCAGTATTTGAGAAGAAAGAGTAAGATGACGCATTTCCCTCCGCCAGAAATTTGGAAACGGCATTCAGTACGGCTTGGCATTCGCGCCAAGAGCTACAATTTTAACATTTCAGAGTGTTAGGTGTCGGAAAGAGTTAGATGATTCTAATAATGATTACGAAGATGTTTGGGTGATCACTACAGATGTTGAAGTTATGTCTCCATTCATCTTCTCATGGGGCCTCAGACTCGCTACAAAGGCTTTTATCAAGTGGTATGAGGAGATAGGGCTGCTCTGGGTCAAGAAGCTAGCTGCTAGTAAACCCTATTTCTGGTAAAATGACACACAAACAGAAGAACCCAATCATAGCTCTCAACAATTTCTGCAGCCACATCACATTTTATATCTGGCCTCCTATTTTCCTTGACTGCTACCCCTTTGATTATTATGGATGGGGCGTAGTTGAGCAAGAAACCAGCAAAACTCCTTGTAGCACAAAATATGAACTGAGGACAAAGATTATGGCAGTATTCACTAACTTAAACAAGAAGACCGTCCAGAAGAGATGCATGAGATCCTGAAGTCTTTTGAATACCTTTGTTCAAGCCGTAGACGATTTCATTAAATAATTATACTGTTTAATATATGAAGATATTTTCAGGTAATTTTTTAAATATATCTGTTAAAATTAGTGTTATTTTTATTTTTGTGTACTTTAGACCAGTGCTACTCAAAGTGTGGTACGCGTACCGGCAGACGATGGCCGCGTACCGTCGCCGGTACGCGAGCCATCGTCAGCCGGTACGCGGAGATTTTTCAGAAAAGAAAGAAATAATAGTAATACACTATGCCACGAGAGACTGCCAGGATATTTGACTCGTTTTCGTTTTTTTTTTTCATATATTTTCATTTTAGTTTTATATTATTAGGGCTACATTGTCCATTTACTCACTCATGTTAAAAGTTAATGCTATCCAACTAACAAATGCAAAACACTGAACTGAATACGCATCAGACTGTTCCATTCATATACACTACTGATCAAAAATTTAAGACAACTTAAAAATCTTTAAAAAGAAATTTTATTTTACGGATAGATTTTAAACTCCTCCCACTTAAGGTTACCAATACTACAATCTAAAAGGTTATGGAAACAAAAAGCTACATTCCAAACATTTTATTTGGAAATTTACATTTTTATAAAATGAGGCGATTTACACATGATCAAAATTATAGGACCAGAGGTATAAATTTTTAGAACTATGGTAATTCCAATGTTTTAGTTCAGTTAGAGATTAGTAATCACTGCGTAAAGGTGTTACCATGCCTAAAGCAAGCAAACCTACCGAAGTTAAGCGTTCTTGAATTCTAAAATTCCATAATTTGTCACAGCGGGCGATCGCAGCTAAGGTAAATCGCAGTAAAACTGTGATTTGCAACTTTCTAAAGAACAGTGAGAATTATGGAAAAGCAAAATCCTCTGGTAGGCCCCAAAAAATTTCTCCTGCATTGAGTAGGGAATAGGACGGGTTGTTATGAAAGACGGGGGACTTTCTTCTAGTCAAATTAAGGCAGTCACAGATGCTGATTGCAGTCCCGTAACCATCTGACGACACTTAAGACAAAAAGACATGGTAAATAAAAAGCGTAAATAAATGCTTCGGCTGCTTCCATGTCACAAGGTGAACCACTTAAAGTTGGGTCGTGAATACCAAAGATGGGACGTTGAGAAGTGGAAGAAAGTCCTGTTTTCTGATGAGAAAAAACTCAATCTCGATGGTCCTGATGGCTTCCAACGATATTGGTATAACAAAAACATGCCTTTTCTCCGCACGTCATAGTGGTGGAGGGTCCCTAATGGTATAGGGTGCCTTTTCTTACAGATGGACGATGGAGCTCCAGGTGATGCAGGGTCGTCAGAGAGCGGCTGGTTATGTTAGCATGCTACAAAAAGCATCTTTGATGATGGAGAGCCATTGTTTGTGTGGGGATGGATGGTTATTCCAACAGGATAATGCTGCAATCCACGCTGCAAGACGGACCTTGACCTTTCTACAAGAAAATGGGTCCATCTCTTGGGACATCCTGCATGCTCACCGGACTTGAACCCAATTGAAAATGTTTGGGGATGGATGACAAGAGATATTTATCGAAATGGCAAACAATATTCAACAAAAAATGAACTTCGTGAAGCCATCTTCAGAAGCTGGAGAAACATCCCCCGCACCTTAATGGAAACGCTTATTTCTAGCATGCCCGACAGAATTTTTGAAGTCATCAAAAGCAGTGGAGGTAGAATTCATTATTAAATTTGGTTCTTGAATGTTTTCATACACTTTTAGTACAATTTCGTAGAATTTTTGTCTCTGGTCTTATAATTTTGATCATGTATAAATCACCTCATTTTATAAAAATGTAAATTTCTAAATAAAATATTTGGAATGTAGCTTTTTGTTTCCATAACCTTTTAGATTGTAGTATTGGTAACCTTAAGTGGGAGGAGTTTAAAATCTATTTGTAAAAAAAAAAATTTTTTTAAAGATTTTTAAGTGGTCTTAAATTTTTGATTGGGAGTTTATCCATGATATATACACATCATATGTTTTAAATACGTCTTAAATTAATTAAAATTAATAGTTTGTTTTACTGTTTGTCTATTTTTTAGAAGATTAATACGTTTTATTAAATTCACATTGCTTACGAAGTATTAATATTAAATTTAAAATATTTTTCTGGATTCTTAAAAATATATGCCCTCGAAACCTGTGGCCATAACTAATATAGCACAAATATGGCACACTGGGAAGACTTGTTACATCAATGATGACTGTCCTTAGAATGAACAAAATATCATGTCCTCATGTTTATTACAGATAGTCTCAAAATTAAAATTTCCTTAAAATTAAAAATTAAAATTTAAAATTTCCAGGATTCACAGTCCACCCACCTCTTACTTAGCTGGATTGGGAATGCTTTGCTTGCCGGTTTCTGGCACACTGAAAAAAAGCTACCAGTCCGCTACATCAGTTAGTTTGAGAAGCACTGCTTTAGACGACAAATCATCCATCACACCCTGTATACTGTAATTGTTTCTCTGCTACTGGTAGTCTGCTTCCAAACTTACCCAGCTCCTTTAATTAGAGTAATGCCCTTTAATTTTGTTTTTTGTAATAACTTACATCAATATTATGTGTTGAGGCAAGAGTTTGGGGTTTTATCTCTTCACAAATCATTTATCATTAAACCGAGTTGAAAAATCTTTATTCACAATTAGAAGCATTTACATAATTTTTACTATGAAGTTTCGCAATATTTAATGGTTGAAAAATGAAAAAAATGCTTACCATTCCCGCAAAAAGAAATGAAAATTAAAAAAATACGTCCTCTTTTTAAAATTGTTCATACATAAACAACTACATAAATAAATATCTAAATTTATTTATAAATGGAACTTCGCCTCTGTGTGTGTGTGTGTGTGTGTGTGTGTGTGTGTGTCCGTTACCTATAGACTCCGAAACGGCTGAACCGACTTTCTTGAAAATTGACACAGTTTTACTATAAGCGTCTGCGAGTGTTCTTAGCTAGGCTTTGTGTCGAGGTACCCCGATAAATATCGAAAATCGATAATCGAAAAGATCGGCTTATAGAAGGAGTGGTCCGATTTTAATCAAATTTGATGCACTCATAGACAAAGACATAAGAAACGATATTCAGAAATTTCAAGACTGCAGTTCTTACAATAGTGCAGAAAATCGATAATATATATATATATATATATATATATATATATATATATATATAAAATGCAAAATGTTTGTGTATGTGTCTGTTTATCTGTCTGTATGTCCTTTATACAAATCCACAATTTTTATCTCATTCTCACCAAACTTCACACAAATATTCTTTAAGATGAGTCTGAGCTCCGGGACCATGGATTAGTTTTAAAGCTTTCATTACACCCGAGCAACGCCGGGCTATACTGCTAGTGAGCAATATAAAATGATTTTTACTAAATAATGAATAATACAAAATTTAGTAGGTGTGCGACGTTTTGATGGTTAGCGGGTGAATATAAACTCCATTTCCGTAAAAATATTGAAGCCAAATAACATGTCACTTTATTCCAACTCGCACTACCATGTTATTTACGAGTTTCTAACACATGGTTTTAGCTGGTCTTTCCTCTAGGCTCCACTAAGCGTATATCTTTTCAAACGTGAGTTGGCAGTGTTCCAAGTCGCTCTCTTTGAAAGGTGAAACGTCAACGTCTTGTGTTCAAAGTTTGATCGATTCTGTAAAGAGAAATTCAGAAATGCAACCCATAATATTGAACAGTTTTACTCAGCAATTCGGCTTCAGTTTTAAAGTTTTATTTCTAAAGCGACAGCTTAATAAATGTTACACTCATCTGCAAATGTTGAGTATTTGCATTGCCAAAATGTTACGCCAAAGGAAACTAATTGCTTCCCTGCAATATTCTGCATTATTCAATAAGATTTTGAATATGCTAACAAAGAGAGGAACAAAACAAATTGGCTCACTTATTGCAAGATCCTACGTGTTGCTATGTTAGTGTTTATGAAGGCAAGAAGCAAACGATTTTCACTTGTAAGCAAGAAAAACATAAAAAAATCCAACGAAATATACAGAACTAGCAGTATAGCACGGCGTTGCTCGGGTGTAATGAAAGCTTTAAAACTAATCCATGGCCCTGGAGTTAAAGAAAATTTGAAATAATAAAACAATTGCGACAATTTACCAATCGCACCAAATATATATATATATATATATATATATATATATATATATACTAGCAGTGTTGCTCGGGTGTAATGAAAGTTTAAAACTAATCCATGGTCCTGGAGCTCAGACTCAGCCTAAAGAATTTTTGCGTGAAGTTTGGTGAGAATCGGATAAAAATTGTGGATTTGTATAAAGGACATACAGACAGACAGACAAACAGACACACACACAAACACCTTGCCTTTTATATATATATATATATATTATCGATTTTCTGCACTATTGTAAGAACTGAAATCTTGAAACTTCTGAATATCGTTTCTTATATCTTTGTCTATGAGTGTATCAAATTTGATTAAAATCGGACCACTCCTTCTATCACCCGATTTTTTCGATTATCAATTTTCGATATTTATCGGGGGTACCTCGACACACAACCTAGCTAAAAACATTTGCAGACGCTTATAGCACAACTGTAAATTTTCAAGAAAATCGGTTCAGCTGTTTCGGAGTCTATAGGTAACGGACACACACACACACACACAGACACACAGACAAAGTTCTATTTATAAATAAGTTTAGATATAGTAACATGTTTTGATAAATATTTTAAAAAAATTCTATAATTTTTAGTTGTGATTAAAGATGATTTGAAATCAGATAATCCAGTTAGGATGTCTTACAACTCAGGTTATTTCCTTTATATACAGTTGCCATCCCAGCTGTTCGTAGCTTTTTCTTTCTTAAACTTAGAAAGAAATATCATTCCACAACTACTGGAGCTCATGAATAGTCACCCATGCTATATTAGCCACCAGGGAAAATGTCAAACCTTTAAGGACAAAAACTGCAGCCAAATCTAATATACATATACATTATAATAGTTTTCTCCACAAAATGGGGTTAGCGTATTGGAAAATGAAAAACTTTTTGGAGCTTTAATTTTATTTTAATTTCAAGCTAATAAATTAAATTTAATATTTCCACAAGGCAAACTAAATTCCTGTGTTTCAAAACTAAATGAACTGGAAGGCGTTTTCGTCTTGAACTCACTAAACATCGCTGGGTTTAGTTACATTTTAGCAATGAATAATCGCGATGTAATTTTCTATATTAAAATCTTTTATAAAATTAACTATAATTTTCTGAAAGTCTATTTTAATGATATTAGCTGATGTAAAGTTTTATTAATCTAATTTGAAACAAATAATACTTACTTTAAGTTTAAAATATAACTGGATGCATTTTTAGCTTGGCAATAGCTGTTGGAGTGCAGTGGACATCTGCTCGGAACAAACAATCGAAGAGCCGAGTTCCAATTCCGGTTGAGTTCGTTTATTCACTTACATACAAATACCTTGAGAAAAGTATTGATCCGTCTCTTATCCCTCCAGCTATGGATTAAATATCAGGACATTGGGTTCTGTGGCCTTAGTGAGCAACCAGTCTACCTTAGAAAGCAATGACAACCTACTGAGAGAAAATCCGCTGTCCAGTCATTCATGTCTCTTTCGAAACATGATCGCCAAAGAGTGTATCACGTTTGGAACTTAACGGATTGAATAGCAGTTTATTTAAGTGTTGACAGGTTGACAGCTTGACTGACACATGAAAATTTATCTCATTTTTTCTACGGTGTATTTATCTGTAAAAATTACTTGATCAATATAAAAATGTTTAACTACTCAGTCATTTAAAAAAAAAAAATTAGGAAAATATTTTCCGTAATGCAGTGTTTTATTGAATATACTTTAATTTTTATTTCGACAGTAGTTGTCATAATATGTTTTTTATAAAAGCAAATAAAAGGTTTTCTAATTAAATAATTAGTTTTATTGAAATTTTTATTTTATGACTCGAAGCAAATTTTTGTTGTCCTGTTTCACAAAAATAAATTGATAATTCAAATCGTCAAATGAGTTCTGCATGTAACTAATATAAACATCAATTGGAACCAAATTTAATTTCTTGAAATTTCGTTAAATTAAATACGTGGTGGGTAATAGATTTAAAAAAATAATTTTACGGACACTTTCTAAGAAAAAAATTCTAAAATGTTTTAATTCATTCGGGAATGTGCTCAAAGTTTCATTAAAATCCAAAAATTATTTGTTTTTTTGCAAGAATTTTAAAATCAATGTGTTTTTCACTACCAAAAATTTATGATCACTATGCAGACGTCAAACATACAAGGTTTTTAGTAAAAAATTCGAACATTCTATAAATGAAAAAAATATAGTTTGATAATAAAAAAAATATTTTGCCTTTTTTCGTAATATTAACAAAGATTTTGACGATAAAACTTTTAAACAAGTTTGCGACTTTTTTTATCATGGTATGACAGTATTCTATAGTAAATCAGTGGAGGTACTTATATTATAACATCTTATGGTTGTTTTTGTACATTGACGGATACCATCTAGAATGAGGGAGAGAATGTAATACTATGTGTATATGTATGCACGTATATATGCAAATGATAGGCAACCTCGACATTTTCGGCAAAGATATAAGAATAATCAAGAATCTCTACTGGCAGCAAACGGCCTGCATACGGACAGGTAACGACCTCAGTAGATACACAAAGATAGAAAAAGGCGTAAGACAAGGATGTGTCTTTTCACCGGATTTGTTCAACCTATACAGCGAGAATATTTTGAGGACCCTAGATGACACACCAGGATTTATTATTGGAGGCCACAACCTGAACAACATAAGATACGCGGACGATACAGTACTGATTGCGGACACGGAAAGGAAACTGCAAGATCTCATACAGAAAGTAGCAGTGGAGAGTGACAAGAAGGGACTACAAATAAACTTTAAGAAAACTGAGTGCATGGTCATCAGCAAAAGATACAACCCAAAATGCCAAATACAGGTGGGGGATAACAGAATCAAACAAGTCCAAGAATTTAAGTACCTAGGAAGTGTTCTAACAGGAGATGGAAAGTGCGACACGGAGATCCGAAGGCGAATTGGCATGGCAAAGGACGCGTTCCAGAAGATGAGCAAAATACTAACACACAGGAAGATCTCAATAGAAACGAAGAAAAGAGTGCTAGACTGCTAGACTGCTACGTGATGTCAGTTCTTCAGTACGGCTGTGAATGCTGGACAATATCATCGAAAATGAGGAAAAAACTGGAAGCGGCCGAAATGTGGTTCTACAGAAGGATGCTACGGATATCGTGGACTGAGCATACAAGCAACGACGAAGTGTTATAAAGAATGGCAACAAAAAGGAAATTGATGCTGAGCATCAGGAAGAGACAACTGAAGTTCCTGGGACATGCAATGAGGAAGGAGAGCCTGGAGAACCTGATACTGACTGGTCAGATAGAAGGAAGGAGAGACAGAGGAAGGCAGCGGATAACATATCTGCAGAGTCTGATCAGGTGGATGACGGAACGGGGGTTGCCAGGAGCAACAGGAGCAAACATACTAAGAGCCACAAGGGATAGGGAAACGTGGAGATCCATGATCGCCTACGTCCTGAAGGGACAGGGCACATAGAAGAAGAAGTAGCCGACCGATAAATGTAGCTGAAGGAAGGTATGTTTATTCTCAATTCTTCATCGGATAACTAAAAGATGGAGACGGAACGGGGGCATGTTTTGATTGCAGCATTACGGTTAAGCCATCTAATATTGTCAGATATTCTTGAAAATATCTAATTTTGTCTTTGGTTACATTTAAATGACCAGAACATTGGCGAAATGTATTTTCCAATTTTGGTTTATTTTCAATCTGGTTACATACACATCAACAGACTAACTTGAAAGGAGACGTTTTCCTTTTAATTACTACGCGGACTTATATTTTAATAATAAGCTAATAATTTATTGGTCAAACTTTGGTTTTGTGGCCTGTCGATCCTTATTTTCAATCGTTTTTAGAGATGGTGAAATTAGGTCTTCTTATTTTATTTATTTCTCGACCATTACAATCTCAAATGAATTAAGATAAGAATCTATAAAACTCATTTTTGTTGTCTCGTCAAGGATTATTATTATTATGTCATTTTTCATCATATTTCGATTTCTGCTTTGGTCTCACAACCAACCAAGTCTGCAGGTCGTGGCGTGTTGTTATGGCTCCATTGCATGTTTTTCTATCTTCCCTATCATCCCTAGCATTACATAGATAAAGTTTTCCTTGGTGTGTGGGCTGTACTTAATAAGACAATTTTTTGTATATCTCTTAAGCTGGGGTTTCCAGGAATTCTTTCAATGTGTTTTTTTGTTCTATTTTTTATCATTCCAAGTGCACCTACTATCACTGGCCCAACTCTTGTTTTCAATTTCCACATTTTTTCTATTTCAATTTCCAGGTCTTTATATTTTGACAGTTTTTCAAATTCCTTGATTGCTATGTTACAATCCGCTGGACAAGCCATATCAATTAATAGACAAGTTTTCTCCTTCTGGTTTTTAACAATAATGTCTGGCCTGTTTGCTTCAATTTTTCTGTCTGTGTAGATGGTGTAATCCCATAGAATGGTGACATCTTCTATTTCTGTAACTGGTGCTGGGTGATGTTCATACCAGTGTTTGTTTACAGATTTTCCATGATGTTTGCACATTGTCCAATGTAAATATTGCCTTATTATTATTATTATTATTATTATTATTGTCACATGAGGAGCAATTTTGTGTAAAAAAGCATTATGTAAATTTGACAGTAGTATAGTTTCCTTCCCCACTTGATAGACTACTGATTCTTTATTAGCTGTGAATTAACATTTAACATTCCCACGTTCAAACTTATGTTTTTTCCTAAGATTTCTTTTGTTCATAACAGTTTTCTCTCTTTTCCCAATAATGATTTGTATATTAGGAGCTATGTTTGGTCGCTAGGCAAGGTTAATAACTATCATTCTTTTTTTAGCCCTACATAAAAATAAGTACCTTCATTTCAAATCTATGTGATTTGTAGAAAAAGCAAGTGATATTCACTGTTTATAAATATGCTGTCACATATAATTATGAGGTGATATGGGTATACGATGAATTAATAGATACAAGCTAGAATTGAGGGGTCGGAAAGTCGAGTTAGAATTCGTTACATTCACTTACTTTTCTTCCAGCTAATAGGTAAATAGCAGGACAGACAAAGCTTTATAGCCTTGGGTGGCGGCCTGTCTAAGAGAAGAACAAATTTAAAATCTTTAACTATTCTTTACTAACCTGCAATTGGACTTGCGTGGTGAGTACATGGTCAATCATGGTAGCGTTTCTCTAACGGAATTAAGAAGGACCTGAAATTGGATATAAAATGGCCTATTGAAATTCCTTTTGTGAGTTTTAAAGGTTTTTGCATTTAATCTAATTAATTATTTAAAGAAATTACAACATTAAAATATAATTACAAACAAAAAACATTTTGTGCTGTATTAAGATTACAAAATATGAAATTCACTGATTCATTTTTTTATGAATATAAAACATGTTTTAATATTATTGTACCGACAAAAACAACTTACGGTCATATCACGTTGAATGCACCGGTTCTCGCTCGATCACCGAAGTCAAGCAAAATTGAGCCTGGTCAGTACTTAGATGAGTGACCGCTTGGGAATACCAAGTGCTGTAAGCGTTTAGTGACGGATGTGCGTTGTGGGGCAGTGGAAATCAGCTCGGAAAGAGAAATCGGTGAGCCAAGTTTGAATTCCAGTTGAATACCCTGCATTCACTTAAGCACTGGTACCCCTGTGAAAGGTATTAATCCGTCCCTTCCCTCCAATTATGGGTTAAATATCAGCGTAGGACTTGGGGACCCTGCCCTTAAAAACAAATCCCATGAATCTTGATACTAGAAAAGAAAAAAGTATAACTAGACACAAAACTTATATAAAAAAACACAATAAATTGTTGAAAGAAAAAGGTATTACCAGCAATAAATAAATAAAATTTAGTTGGCAATAAATGACCCGCCGAGGTTGATATGCCATAGAAACAAAAAACCAACCAACCAACAAAAAGACGCAAATTTAAATATGCTATGTTGTTTAAGCTTAATCTATCTTTATTTTTCACAGTATTTCACTCGTGTATACTCTGGCTTTTCGCGATGTAAATGTTATAAAACAATCAAAACGATGAAGACAGTACAACTAAATCGCATAGAAAGATTTAAAATATATAATATAAACACTTATGCTTTGAAAGAAAACTCATTTTTATCTTATAATTTTTCATACTTTGTATGAAGAAAAAATTAAAACTGACAATCGTAAACGAAACACTTCTATTGTTGATAAGTAAAAACGGAAATATTTTTAAAAATATAGAGAATACAGGACAAATTGAAATAAAATATTAATAATCTATTTTGAAACAACTAGTTTGTAAAATCGAACTTACTTGGCTGTATATAATATCACTTAAAGAAAATCAGAGAAGAAAGAGATTGATCAAGTTGAAAGGAAAAGATCAAAGAGTTCTTTGAAGAAGCAACTGTTTTCATTTCTTTGTTTTTATTTGAAAAAACAAGCAAAGATTAATTTGATAACTCAGCCATTTCTCTGTTAGAAGAAGCAAGAAAAACAAATATTTAAGCAGAAAATGCGATTTCAAATATTTTAAAGATTTAAAGCAAATTATATCAACCAGTTGAAGATATAATGAAATTAAAACTAATTAGATAAAAATAATTGAAAAATTAAAGACCAAGGAATTAAATTAAGACTTTTATTAAATACACAACAACAAAATAAAAAAAAGAGATTACTTGTAAAAAGTGGAAGTATCTAAACTTATCTAAACTTATTTATAAATGGAACTTTGTCTGTGTGTATGTATCCGTTACCTATAGACTCCGAAATGGCTGAACCCATTTTCTTGAAAATTTACACAGTTGTACTATAAGCGTCTCCGAGTGTTCTTAGCTAAGTTTTGTGTCGAGGTACCCCCGGATAAATATCGGAAATCGATAATCGAAAAAATCGTGTTACAGAAGGAGTGGTCCAATTTTAATCAAATTTAATACACTCATAGACAAAGACATAAGAAACTATATTCAGAAGTTTCAAGGTTGCATTTCCTACAATAGTGCAGAAAATCGATGATATATATATATAAAAGGCAAAATGTTTGTGTGCGTGTCTGTTTATCTGTCTGTATGTCCTTTATACAAATCCACAATTTTTATCCTATTCTCGCCAAACTTCATACAAATATTCCTTAGGCTGAGTCTGAGCTCCAGGACCATGGACTAGTTTTAAAGCTTTCATTACACCCGAGCAGCGCTGGGCTATACTGCTAGTCTTAAATAATATGGCGAACAAATAAATGAAACTATATCAAGAAAAACAAATCGTGGGAGAAAATCTTGCAGCATAGTAAATGTCTCGATAAAAATATATTTTAACTTGGAAAAAGTATCAATATTGACAAAATATTTTGCTTTCAGCCAAAAAAAGTAAAGAAAAAAATGAAACAGTGAAGGGTTTCATGTTTCAGACTCCCCAGAAACGCGCTGTATGTAAGTTCTCGTGTGTAAATGTTGTCAGTTATTCAAGAGTTGATGCCTAGTTATGTTCAATTAATGTAGTTTTTAAAGCAAATCTTCTCCTTCCTAACATTGCAGGAGGTACTTATGTTTTCATAAGCTTGGGATTTGATAAACAACATTCATCACTTGCTTCTGATAATGGAAATCTAAGAAGGTTCCTTGGAGAAATGTAAACATTCGGCACTATATACAAAGTCTTTGGCGAATGAAGAAAAGCAGCATAGACTTTCGAAGACTTCGAGCGATTACAGCAAGTTCATAACACAGATATTCAGTATCAATATCTGGCTTCCATTACACATCAATAATCTCCCAGATCCTTGCTTCTCTTCAATAGATTATTCTTTCACACTATATATGTAAACGGTGCATAAACACACACACACACAAGACACACAGATAGTCAGACACACAGAGAGAGACAGACCCACACACAGACAGACAGACAGATAGACAGACAGTTTTAATTTGACTATAGCTTTATTAGGTTTCCTTTAAAAACACAAGGAGACCTACCAAACTGTATCCATAGCTTATTCGTTGCTAATAAAATATAATAAGATCATCCGCATGTAAAACAAGGCAAAAAATTATGGAAGTAATAATAATAAAAAAAACACACTCAATAATATTAACACGGCCAAATTATGACCACCGTGTTTGGAATATGAAACATTCCTATGGTTCCTACACAAAGTAATTTATATATTCAGCTAATAGTAAAAGAAAATCTATCCTTGAGAATGGCTAAAAGTATAGCTGAAAGCGCTCGGGGAAATGAAATATTCGAACAATTTTATATATGTTCAGAAAAAAATATAGAATTACCTGAAAAATAATTGTAGTGCTGTCTGTTACATTTTAATTATTTTTAATGGTTATTAAGAGTATTTTGTATTTATTCATTAGTTATTTGGTGTCGATTATTATTTTTAAATTTACTTGTGTTTATTTGTGAATTCGTAATTTAATGTTTATTTAAATTTTTTAATTTATATGGTTTATTTGTTCATATATTGTTTTATTTTTTCTAAAGTAATTGATTTTTGAAAAGCAGTTTTGATTGTTGGCGTTGGATATAGTGCGTATATTTTTCTGCTTATGTGCTACAATGTTTTCAACTTTTGTTATCGATTTTTAGGTAACGTAGTAAAAATTAGTTTTTACAATTGCCTTTTGAAAATGAGGCTGATGCTGTTTTTCTCTATTTTCCATATTTTAAGTGTATTTTCTGATTTTGTTTATAATTACCCATATATGTTTTGAAAGCACGGTGTTATTTGCGTATTTATTATTGGCAATGTTTATTTTGTGTGCATAATTTCTCTGTTCACTTAATTGAAGGCATAATTTTTCTTCTTTATCTGCTGATTTTACAGGGCTTAATATAGAATGTTGTTTTGCAAGCAATTGCCATTTAGGGAATACCCGTGCAGTTACTGATGGTTTTGGTTTGTGTGGTCGTGTTTTTTGTTAATTAGTCCCATGACAGCGTATTCTCTCATACGTAATAATGACCTCTTTGATTATTTGCTGCACAACCGATTCTCAGTTTTTACTCGATTCTTAGCCAATTTTAGTTGTTTGGCAGCTGAATTTAAATAAGTTTCCTCATTTTCCATAGCTTTCTCGAAATGGTTATAATTACCCATATATATTTTGAAAGCACGGCGTTGTTTGCGTATTTACTATGAGCAATGTTTGTTTTGTGGGTGTTATTTTTCTGTTCAGTTGTTTCAAGGTATAATTTTTCTTCGTTATCAGTGGCATTTTATAGAATGTTGTTTTGCATTAATTGCCATTTAAAGAATACCCGTGCAGTTACAGATAGGTTTTGATTTGTGCGATTGTGTTTTTTGGTTAATTAGTCCCTTGCATTCATTTTCGCACAAATACCCTTGGGAAAGGTATTAATCCGTCTCTTGCCTACAGTTATGGGCTAAATAACAGGACAGACTGTGTTCTATAGCCTTGACTGCAAACCAGTCTACCGCAGAAAACAATGGCAAACTACTGCGTGATAATCTTCTGCCCAGTCAGTCATATCTCGAACAAGACATGATCGCCTACAGCGTGTATTACGTATGGTACATAACTGACTGAGTCCCATGACAGCATATTCTTCTATACGCAGTAATGACCACTTTGGTTATTTGCCAAGTTACAACAATGTCGCACAACCGATTCTCGGATTTTTGTATATTATTCAATTCTGCTACATTCTTAACCAAAATGAGTACTTTTGGAGCTGGATTTAAATCAGTTTCCCCCTTTTTTAATAACTTTCTTGAATTTTGATATCAAAAAGTATGGTTTACCATTTAACAAAGGAAACACAAACATGAACTTATTAATTGCATCATCAATGGCTTTTATTTTAATTCGGAAAGCACGATTTGTCATCATGGATTGAAATTAAAGCATCATATCTATTAAGGGAAAGTGATATGCTGAGCATCAGGAAGAGGCAACTGAAGTTCCTGGGACATGCAATGAGGAAGGAGAGCCTGGAGAACCTGATACTGATTGGTCAGATAGAAGGAAGGAGAGACAGAGGAAAGCAGCGGATAACATATTTGCAGGGTCTGATCAGGTGGATGACGGAACGGGGGTTGCCAGGAGCAAAAGGAGCAAACATACTAAGAGCCACAAGGGATAAGGAGACGTGGAGAGCCATGATCGCCTACGTCCTGAAGGGACAGGGCACATAGAAGAAGAAGAAGATCTCGTGGGTTTCAAAGCATCTAACCAACATTCCCATTTCGTTTCTCTCAAAGGCTTAACAGTTAAGTGGAAATTATGGTTCGCAAGAAATTGACAATTCTTAGTCAATGTAGACAAGTAATGATTGATCTGTTGAACCAAATTGAAGAAAATAGTTTCCAAATAATCAGAATTAGATAAGTAGAATTAATGACTACCAATTTTGAAGAATATGCTTTGCTGTAAACAAAATGGCATGAGAAATCATAACCAAAGATAGCATCAATTTTTTTTCAATTATTTAACTTAAAAAAAAGTTACATGTTATATCTGTATTAAATCATCATATCTATAACGAAAATAAGAACTCACCTGTGTCTAGGCATTGAATTGACATTTTCATTTCGTTTACAGTAGTGGCTTAAAAGTTAAGCGTGAGCTAGCTAGAATTCGTCAGTGCATTATTGTATAGAAAACTATTTTTATAATCATATCGACCCAAAGAAGGCATTTTACTGCCACTGTTTTGCAGGGGGTTACATAGGAGGAAAGTTATGAAAAAGAGTGAGAGATTATAGGGGGTGTCAGGAAGTGGGTAAGAGAAGGCTGACTATGACCATAAAGTGAGGGATCAGTTTATATATTGATTGTAATGTAGAATTGATCTCCCATTTTATATCCACATTATAATAGTATAGATTTTTTTTTATTACCACTGTTTTGCATGGGTTACATAGGAAGAAATAGTGACAGGTTATAGGGGGTGTCAGGAAGTGGATAAGAGAAGGATGAGAATACTGACGAGAGTGGAGTGGACGGAGAAAGAAGCATAAGAGAGAGGATGCAAGTTAGTAAGATAGGAGATGACTATTGACTTTACATTTAAATTCTTGGAGATTGTAGCTGTCGGAAAAGTAAGTAAATGGAAGGAAATTCCACAGGCGGGAAGTGCGAGAAAAGAAGCTGACGGAGTAGAATTTGCTTTTACAATTTATTGATTTCTCAATAAAAGGGTGGGACCTATTAGCTATTCTTATGGCTCGAGTAAATTTATATATAGTGGACAGCAGTGAGCTAAGTTCATCGGAGCAGAAGACGTGAAAGTATTTGTAGAAGAGACACAGGGAAGCCACAATGCGCCGGTGAGTCGGAAACTATATCATATTGCAGATTCTCCGTTGGATTTTGTCAAGGATACCTAGGTGGATAGCAGGAGCACCCGGCCAGATTTGGCCGCAGTATTCAATGCACGGGCGGATGGTAGATTTAGATATGTGCAGGATTGTTTCAAGCGAAAAAAAAAAATTATAGATCGTAATAAAAAATGTATTTCTTTTTTCAAACAAATCCCAACAGAGTTGTTAAATATCAATTTTAAGGCGCATTTGTATTGAAGAATACAGAAAATCATGGGGCTGGAATTCCGGAGTCCTATTTTTAGGGCTCTGTCTTTGTATTTTTCGTTTGGGTTGTGGTATAATCGATGTTGACTTGAAATAAGAAATCAGAGAGCCGAGATCGAATTCCAGTCGAATTTGTTTGCTTCTCTTAATCACAAATACCCTTGGAAAATAGTTAATGCAATTCTTCTCCCTCCAACTATGAAGGGAGAAGAAATAGTAGGGAGAATTAGGTTCTATAGCCTTGGTTGGCAACCAGTCTACCACAGAAAGCAATAGCAACGTAATGCAATAAAATCTTCCGCCTAGTTAGCCATGTCTCAAAAGATACATGATCACCCTAGCGTTTTATACGTATGGCATTTAACTGACTTTCATTATCATAAACTTGGTTATACATATTTTCAATTCTTAATTGCATTTGTTCACTCTATTCAAAAGGAGCCTCTACTACAAAGGCACCTGCACTTTTTCTGAGTGGAAGAAATTCAATGTAAGATTTGTTTTGATAATACCTGACTCTTTCTGTGATGGCATGATGAAAATAAAACGATAGATACAGTGTTAGTTAGTCAATAAGATATACGTTACATATGCAGTTAAAAATACTATGACTGAATTTGTATTTGTTAATATTTTTATCTCATTAGCAACAGATGGAAGCTGAATGTGAATATCATTTCCTAGAGTCGATAATCGTATAGTTATTTCAAACTTTATTCAAATGCTGATTTATGATAGATTCTAGGACTGTAACAAAATCATTCATTACTAGCAGTATATATATCATTTAATGTGTACAGCGTATCATCCAATTATGTATCCCTAAAATGTCTACCAATGAGACCAAAGTTTGCAACATATGTTGTCAATGTCTCCTCGTTTAAATTCATGTTTCAACCTTGATATTTTTTAATGGTTAATATTACTTTTAAACGAGGAAATAATTATACCCCACTCTTTCCAACCTGCATTTGTAGAAATTTACGCAACATTTGTATACTTTAACACACCTTACAGCAACAACTAATCTTGTAGTTGAATATAACAAGCATTGGCAGAATTTCTCTTCACTTGTGTTATAGTGTATAAGAAAGTTTTTTCTTTTCATTCATTCAAAATATCATTGTGTTACAACTTGCTGGGGTTCATACGAAAAAAAATCAATTTAGTCGGGCCAATGGAATTTAATTAAAGAATGACGCTATCTTCTGCTTCTGACATATATCATCCAATTTTTTATGCTTTTGAGAAACGGACGTCTGAATTATGGTCTGGAGTAAAAAATCTGTTAATTTAGAATACAATTTGAAACGCCGACTCTCTAAAATAAAATAACTGAAAACACGTTGTCCCCATAGTAAGAAGCATGTTAGGATTAGATTAGTAGTAAGTCTCTGTCAGTCAGGGTTGACCATGGGTAGCAGCCAAGTTGTCTGTTTGGCTGGAAAATTGGCGTCTGTAGAAATCGATGCGGGAGTGACAATCTTTGTTGCAGGGGCGCATTTATGTTTTGTTTCTGGTCTGTCAGAGTTGTTATTTTGTTTTCTGCGAACTCGCCTCTCCATGACGACTTTTGTAAGTTGCTCCTCCCTGGATTTGAGTTGTTGGGCCAGGATTCCTCTCTATTTGGTCTGGTTGACTGATACGCTCTCCCATGACTCCGTGTTGATGTCCACAGATTTCATATCGCGTTTTATGAATCCCCGCAGCTGTGGCCGCCCAATGGATTTTTATTCTAGAGGTCAGCTCTCCACACAGGAGGTCTTTTGAAATGCAACCGTCTGGCATGCGGTGGACATGCCCTAGCCAGTTGAGTCTGCCCTGTTTAAGGAGTGTGAACACGGTAGGCAGAGCCGCCCGAGACAGGATCTCAGTGTTGGGCACCTTGTCTTGCCATGAGATTAGCAATATACGTCGGATACTTCTCACATGGAAGGTGTTCAGACATTTCTCTTGCTTGGCATACGTGGTCCATGTCTCACTGCTGTATAGCAATGTACTGATGACACAGACGTTGTACACTGCCATTTTTGTCTTCACTGTCAGCTTGGAGTTCGTTCAAACACGTGTTGTGAGGCGCGCAAAGGTTGTGGCTGCCTTGCAAATTCTCTTGTCGAGCTGTATATCCAAGGAGATGTTACGAGTGATAGTAGAGTCACGACCTCCCATATTAACCAAGGCCTAAGCAAATGAAATGTGACGTCACGGTAGTATTGCTATGAATCAGCGTAGCAGCCGTGTCTCTCGCTTCATGACAATGTTGATAATCACAAAGCCGTTTTTTTAATAAAGATTTAAAATTTTTTTAAAATGTAACAAGAAAAAAAGAAAGACATGTTTTGATTTATGCTGGTTTTATTAATTTTAAATAAAATTAAGAATCACAGTAATTAATAAGAAAATATAAACATCATTGTTGACTACTGACTGTCGGTCGTGTTTGTAAATAAACACAATTTTAAAGACAAAACTTTTCGTTTATTCGTCTAAATTCTAAAAATGTAACAAACACTGCTTAAATTTTCATATTTTTAATTTAATTATGAAAATCACAATCACTTTTGTTTCAATTGCAAGAATATTTTAAATCAGAATCACTTAAATCAAGCAACCATTAGAATTTAGGAACAAACAAGAAGAAACAATAAATAAACAAATTAATTAAAAATATTAAAAAATGCAACAATTTAAATTCAATCAAATTAATTCAAACTAAATAAGTTTAAGTTACTGTTTTTTAAAAATCAAACTTATAAAAGTTTTTTTATGTCTCAAAATTCAGTTGAATGTTTGAAGTTTTCTTTTTTTACTTAACTTCTTACAAGTAATATTATCATTTTCCTTGCTACAAAAATTATTTAATAATGCATTAGAAGAGCTCCAGATAATCATTTTTCTATTTTTTCAATGCTGTGACTCAACATGAAAAAGAAGTTCATCATTAGACAAAACATCCAATATTATGTACATAGACAATTTTCTTTCATTCATTGAATGAAGAAAAGAAGGATTCTTTACAAGTGTATTAATAACAATATAATTGTATAGTACTAAATTTGTTGTTACATCATTGGGATATAACAGAGAACCTCTATTAATTCCTTGAAAATAACTGTTTATATCAGGTAGCATATGATCTCTTCCTGATACTAACCTTTTACAACTATAACATTTCACTTTTTTAAAAAACGGCATAACAGCAATAACCTGCTAAATATATTATAATAGGCAGGACTTCTTTGCACTGATGAACATCATTATCAGTTACATCTATGTTAAATTTATAAACATCTAAATTTTGTTCCTGTCATTTCATTCCAATTCACCTCTTGTAAATTGTTGAAATTAATACATTGATTATTAAAAAGCAGGCTAAGTTTTAAAACAGACAACATTCTTAGTTTTTTTTCACCTTCAAATAATTGACGGATAGAGATATTATATTGATCACCACTAAGTTGTCGATACTGGCCAAATCTTGCTTCCAGATGATCAGTTTGAAATTTTCCAGGTAATATATACAACATTTTCAGTTCTTCTGTACAATATTGTGTTAGTTCTAAAATGGCATAAGTGGTATGGTGTAAAGCAGTAAAAGTTTCCTTTGTTAATTTACCACTTTATCCAGGAATGCTATCCCAAGATTCCAACCAGTTACAAAATATTGTTAGAAATGCGTAATTTTCTTCATTTAATTTTAATCGATTGCAATATTTATTTTGAAGATTCCAACCTTTAACTGGTGTTTTCACATTCATTATATTCCGCCAAATAAGAAATATGTTTATAAATTCCGCTACTTCAGCAAAATTGGGCAAACATTTTTCTTTTCCTAAAGTTAGCAATCCCTGAATAGTATATTCATTAAATATTTGTAATACTAAATTAACATTTTGCCTTTCAACATTACTAGGAGAAAGTGCCTTGGCAGTCATTTTGGAACAATGTTTTAGAAGTGATTGCGATTTCAGGGCATGAAGTCTGTGTAAGGTACAAAATGGAGCACTTTGGACATTATCTAATTTATGATTTCCATTGAAACAAAACTTTGAAAATATCATGCATTTACTTGCATCTTTTTGACCAAGCCAGTTGTTTCTGATAAATTTTAAAATATGGACTGAGTCAAATATGAAATAAAGAGGTCTGGACTTCAGAGCTGGGTGTGGATATACAATCAAAAGTTTTTCTGGGGAACAAAATAAAGACATACCTTTTTTATTTATTGTATTGTTATCCATTATTACACACAATACTTTAAAGCCTATTTCTTCCAACCCAATTATTAAGCGTTTAATTATGTTGAATAAATTTTCTGCTTTAAGACATTTAGTCGGCATTATATGTATAACATCCTGATAATTCGATAACACACTACTAAGCATAAAAGCAAATGCACTTGTTGCCGCCTCATCGGTGTTATTGGCTAAGCCAACAACATTGCCACCCTTATAATCAAAATAAGGTTTTAGATGAATTTCATCAACAAGTAAAGATACTGTGATATCTTTCTGCACAAGTAACTTGAACTTATTTTTTATATACATTAGAAAATTGTTGTTATGTTGCTCAACAACAGGATTCATAGAGGTTGATGGGGTAAGTTTTCTAATGGTTGAATAGCTTGTTAAAATTACATTTTTTCAATCTCTTAACAGTCTGTATCCAGTAGGAGAACAGTTATATAGTAATGAAGAAAATATCATCATTTCTATTGAATAATTGAACTTATTTAGTGTCATTAGGTTTATTTGTTCATATATAAATTTAATTGCACTATAATATTTATTTGACTCCTCTTGCAGTAATAACAGAAATGACATGATCAATTTTAATATTGAAATAGCATTTTGCGGTTTGCTTTGTTGTTCTTCTATGTTCATTTTTGGAAGGTTTGAGATCAAAATTTCAAAAATATTCACATCAGTTACAAAGTTAGGAATCTTATACTCCCTTATTGTGTGAATTTCCACATCATTACAGAACACGTGTGCTGCAAAATCGGAATCAATTACAATAGACAGGGTCATTTTAGGATATGGAGACTGGATGATATGAAAAATAATAAGTTTATCCTGTTTCCTAATCATGGTCTAATAATTTCTGTCAATAAAACTTAATTTATCTTCCATATCAATAATGTTGTGGAACATTTTTTGTTTTTTGTATGCTAGGTCATCTGCAATACTTTGATCTAAAGCTCTTTTCAGATCAAAATTTTCCTTTTGATTTTTCTTCGAGTTTGGTGATGTTCTAAAGGAGGTCGATGAAGATAAATAGGATGGGCAGTTTGGAAGAATGCTAGGTATAGGACCATCATAAAAATATGGTCTTTCAAGTTTAACTGTAATAGTTTTACCCATTTTTTATCAAATGCCGACGATTCTCTTTTTATGTCTTCAGGTAGAAAATGAAGTTCACATACCTGAAAAATATGTTCAAAAGAAACCACAACATATTTTATTAATTTTTATTAATTGCTAAACGAATGAATGAATCGCTAAGGATATATAGTAAAAAATAGTCATCGGGGTTAATTAAGTAAAACAAAGAAATATGCCTATCAAAAACCCATGAATTAATTTTTCGTTTTTTTTTCTTGTTTTTTTTAATTGCATATCAACTATTTTAGGTCATTTAATGCCGAAAACAAAACATTTTTGTCAATACACAGTTTTTGAATAACATCGGCAGTGAAAGCATTATATAATCCATAGCTGAAGGGAATATGAGCATTATTTATGCCTTTTCCAAGGATATTAGTCCAAATGTGAACGTAAACAGAAAGACTGGAATTCGAAATTTCGTATTACGATTCCAAAGTCCGCCTATACTCTGAATCAAGTGAATTTCACTATTTTTATTTAAGTTAAAATATATATTCATTTATTAGAAAAACAATATTTAATGATAGAATCAGCAAAAAAATGCTTTCTTAGTAGTAGTAGTTTTATACATTTTATTGCCAGTTTTATGTTACAGCGAGTAAGAAAATTATGAATCGAACGAATTATTGATAGGATAGCTAAATCTGAAATAGATTTTTAAAAAAGTCTTCAGAACTTTTAATCCAATAAATTTATTAATAATATCAAATATCTTTACGAAAATACTGCTAAAAGACAACGGAGTTCTAATTTTAAAATAATATTTTGAAATATTTTGAATCCATTGTTAATCCTACTGGATGAAATAAAAAGATAAATTTTTATCTTTCAAAAAGATACACTTAAAGGATTCTAGGATATTTGGTAATTAGATTACATTTTTAAAATATTTTAATAGTACAAAATGAAAAACAAACGTAAAAATTAATGTTTCTATTTCATTTATGATGTTTTTTTTTTGCAAAACTCTTTTTTTTTTGGTTAATGTTTTACTTATTAATTTTTTAAGGATTAAAAAACCCTAAACCAACTATAAAAGAATTCTTCTGTTAAAATTCTAATTTTTTATTTCCAATTTTTTATTTCCAATTTTATTCTATGGATTAATATCCATAATTAACTTTCAAATTATCAAAAATAGGAAAAACATGTTTGGAAAATATATTTTGAGGGTGTTCATTTTGTGCTAAATATTTTCTAAAAATCAAATAATTTAAAAATTAGGTTTTAAAATTCAAGTGTGGCGTGATTTAGGTCTTTATCTTTCAAATAAATTCAAAACTTAGTCAGAAATAATAGGTTTAAACAAAGTTTAAAACGTCATTTTCAAGTTTAAATTTTCGGTAATAGTGACTTGACTTTTGTAACAAATAATTTCACGGATTTTTCAAATAAAAAACCTTAAAAGTAAAACAAATTCTTTTAAAATTGACTAAAAAATAAGTTTTGTAATTTTTGTTAATACAAGAAAAAGAATAAAAAATATATACTTCAGGAATATTTTTTCATGTTTAAAAATGATTCATAAAGTTGCAAGAAGTATAGAAAAGTTAAGTAAGTTTTTACTTTCGTTTTCTAAGAATTTTTAAACATTTCATTGAAAAGAAAACACTATTTTCTTAAATAAAATATCAATAAAATATTAATTCAAATACTTTTAGAAAATATAATGTTTAACAACTTCGGCTTCAGTTTAAGTTTTAAAACATTTCGAAAAAAATACTTACGAACGAATAACAGTATTTAAATTTTTTTTAATTCAGATATTTTTTATTTCAATTTTATTCAAAGAAATAAAAATAATATCTTATTTTATTGTATTAATTTAAAAGATATAAACACAGTGCTTTCTTTTTTGTGCTACGGCAAAACTAATTTTTTAGAAAATTTTGAGTTTAGTGCCAGTTGAAATAAATGGTGATTAAAATTATAACTACTCACTTTGCTAAATGGACTTGGGTAAAATTCTCCCTTTTAATGACATGTTTCCATTTATCAAATAAATGTTTATTTTTTGGAAAGGAAAAACAATGAACTTTCGGTCCATTTTTATAATTCCTTTTGCAATTTGGTACCACACAAGAGGAAGGCATGTTTGGTTCTGAAAATAAGTCAACGCTAACGGACACCGTATAAAACAGAACTCTGCTAAGTGTGACGTCAGCAAGTCAAATTTAATCATAGGACAGACCTCGGTTAATATAGAGGAGGTCGTGGTAGAGCCAAGGTAGGTAAACTGATAATGATGAGATTATATTTAATAAAATACGAAAGGAACTCCATATCTACGAGTTGCCACAACACTTCACTGGAAAAAATCCACGCCTTGTGATATTATCTGGCTCTCTTTGGTTTTCTTAGAGGCACATTAAATGACTATGGGTTATTTAACACAGAAATTTAATTTTCTTGGAAGCTTTGAGAAATTTTCAAAAATATATTGTTGGTTATTTTTCTCGTTCTTTTTCAATATTGTATTAATACTAATGCTTTTATATTTCAGATATTCTTACTTAAAAACCCTTACATTTATGATTTAACCCAAAATTGAGGAGTTCACTATTTGCCTATATCTAAAACCCTAAAACCCTAAAACTATTGATACTGTGGTGGATAGGAAATTAAGAATTGAAATCAATCTTCTTCGGTTTTACAAAAAATTCATAAAGACGTGTGAAATCCTGGTTTATCCCAAATAGAAAAAGAATTGACCGTGTGCTTAAAAAAAAGTCGAAACTGGATTTCGCAAGTAGATGTTAAATTAAATTTCTGACCCGTGGAAGCAGTTTGCAAGACCAAAGTACTTCGCGATTCAGTGCGAAGAATCTAAATACTATAAAAGACCCCGGTCAGCGTCAGTCAGGCAGTCTGGGATGAAAGCAGCAGAGACGACAAGATAAAATGTGACGGGAGAAACTTCAAGTAATCCAGACATTCGTCTTCTTTTTCCTTCTTTCTCGTGTACTGATTCATTATACCACTTCTTTATCTTCCAAAGACACTCCTAACAAACGTTAATACATACATACGTACATACGCATAAACTCTTTCCAAAAAATTACTACTACAATTTCTTTAACTTTTAATACACTTAACTTTCTAATTGAATATTAATGTCTACCACTATTTATGTTATCCTTTTCATTAATAAATTTCTATTTTAAAATGCAAAATGTATATTTTACTCTTTGATTATTCTTCCATAATTATTCTCATATTTCAATCAACAACCAATCTTCTGATGAAAATCTTCTGATGATGATAATTCTGGATAAAACTTGTGAGGTGTAGGGAGTTTGGTTATGTATGACACAAGGCTGAATCAAATAAACATTAACCATCTCACTACGGCACAATATCACCCTGAGCCAGAATGAACCTATGGAAAACAATATTTATCAAGACGTCCCACGATTCTAAAAACCTCCTTTATCATCGTAATTAGAACGGCATGGTAATTAATGTTATCTTTCTTAAGTTTTATTATCTATCTATCAAAACGTATCTATAAATGGAACTTTGTCTGTGTGTGTGTGTCTGTGTGTGTCCGATTCCGAAACGGCTGAACCGATTTTCTTGAAAATTTACACACGTACTATAAGCGTCTGCTAGTGTTCTTAGCTAGGTTTTGTGCCGAGGTATCCCCGATAAATATCGAAAATTGATAATCGAAAAAACGGTTTATAGGAGTTGTCCGATTTTAATCAAATTTGATACACTAATAGACAAAAACATAAAAACGATATTCAGAAGTATCAAGGTTGCAGTTCTTACAATAGTGCAGAAAATCGATAATATATATATATATATATGTATATATATATATATATATATATATATATATATAAGGCAAGATGTTTGTGTGTGTGTCTGTTTATCTGCTTGTATTTCTGTATTTTTTCAGCTCTTTTATTTTAGTTTTTGCTTCGGGTTTGGCTCTAAGTAGGTTTTAATTGTAGTTTTTATCTCAGCCATGATACCATTTACTAAGAGGACTTATTCAGTTTACGACGAAAAAAACCTATTTGATATCGATACCAGGAAATGAAAATTTGACTTACATCCATTCATTTTTCTTTTAGTCTACGATTTTGCTTTAACTGGAAACAACTATTGCTTTTTAGTCTTTCGTGCCGACGTCCAAATAGTCTGAGCTCCAGGACCATGGAATAGTTTTAAAGCTTTTATTACACCCGAGCAACGCCGGGTTATACTCCTAGTAAATGATATTTATAAGCTATAGAAAATTTCTATTTGTCACTTACAATAAACTTATTTTCAATTTGTGCAGCAAAGGAGAGAAAAATGTAGATGAACAGGTATTTATGCAGACGTTTATTCAAAACAGACTTTATGAAAGTGTGAGAGCTCCAGTGAATATGTTTAGGGCATTATGTAAGTTTTTAAATAAAACATGTAAAACTGAATATATTAATAATTATATATTTCCAAAAATAATTTTGTTTGACACTGTAGTTTTTACATGAAACCAGATGTCGATATGTAATGATCTAAATAGCGCAGTTAACTGTGAATCTGTTAATATCAGTTTTCTATATCCTATAAAGTAATGCGGATGTTGTCTACTCCTTATTCTTTGTCAGCCATGATTTTTATAATACTGAAGTGTTTCCATATCGAGTAAAATATTAATTCATGAAAACAAATAACATATTCCGGAAAAAATTGATACATTGTATAGAATCCAAATCTTTCTCTAGAATTTACTGCTTATTCTCTTTTGGTTTTTATTGAATGAAAAAAATATATTTTTTTTATATAATTAAAGATCTTTTTTAAAGAAAAGAAACATGCAGCGAAAAACACTTTCTGTCCGGTTTGATATTTCCGCTTGGGAACGTTTGCTCACTTCGATGCAGACGTTTTATGATCAATTTTTAATCTGGACACAATTGTGGACGATCGATCATAACAGTTTTGTCATAATAGAAAAAAAGCTGCGAGCTTTTGTGTTTCGATCTGCGAGTCCAGTCAACAGAGGATAGAATCCGCGTCCGGTATCCGGTTCCAGGCAACAATTTGGGCAGATGAAACAGCAATTGCCGACATCAGCATCAACATACCATTCATTTTTCACAAACAATCCGGTACTTGAGTTTTCCAATATTATTTTAGATTTGGAAAAGAATAGATTTTTATTTTATGTTACTGAACTCAGTTGACTGTCGTTGATTTATTTTCAAGAAAGTTATATATATATATATATATATATATATATATATATATATATATATATATAATCATTTCAAGCCAAGCAAGGCAGAGATGCCACTGGTATGCAGAGGGTTTACATTGAGAAAAAAAAACGGAATGGAGATATCAAATAAATGATAAGTTTGAGTTTTGATAAACTGCATATCAACACCTCTGTGGGTCATTTAATGCCAAAAATATGGGATTTTAAGGTATTTTTTTAATGTTTGGTTATAGTGAGAATGTTGATTTAGTCAGAGTTTGATGAATATTTTAAATTTAAAAAACTGAAAATGCCTTCTAGTTTTGTATTCAAAAATGTTTTGCTGGTAATAAATCTTTTTTCCTTCAAAAATGTGTCATAGTAGTAATTTTTCCTTCAGAAATGTATTATTGGTAGTATTTTTCCTTCAAAAATCTTTATTCTTCTATAAAAAATGTATGTTTTTCTGTAAAGATCTATTTTTATAATTTCATAATTTTATTTTGGGGGTTAACTATTTACCCATAACTGGGACTCTAATAGGTGCTACCACCCCGGGTCAGGGTGGATCTGGGAACAACAGCAATTTAATCGTTTCACCCGAAGCCACTGGTGTGCAAGGAGAGCGAAAGTAGGGAGCGAATAAAAAGAGGAACAGAATACAGGAGGTGTCAGAATATGAGTAAGAGAAGAATGGAAGTACTGGAGTTAAGAGAGTTACATGATAATAGAGTGAAAAGGGAGAAGAACAAGAAACAGTGAATGTCGGGGGAAGGATAAGAAAAGTTGGAAGCCAAAGAGATAAGAGATGGAAATTGACATTGCATTTACACTTCTGCAGATTGTAGCTATTTAGAGAAGCAAGTATACGAAAGGGAGTTTCACAAACGGGAGGTGCGAGAAGAGAAACCTTTATATTACAAGAAGAGGTTACACTCAAATATTTTGACGGCAAAAGGATGAGATCTTGCTGCCAGTCTAGTTGCTAGAGTAAATTCGTGTAGAGGTGGAATTAGGGAGATAAGCTCCTCGGAGCAGAAGCCGTGGAAATATTTGGAGAAGATACAGAGGAAAGTCACATTCCATCGGTGGGAAAGTGACTGCAGTCGAGCTCCCAGGTCGGGATCGATTACATTGCAGATTCTCTTTAGGGAAATGCGAGTAAATAAAGTGTTAAAGTAAAAGTGGCATTTATATTTAACTATTTCTACGGTACAAGGTTGGGACCTTGATACCAACCAAGTAGCACAAGTAATCGGCGTACAAGGAGAAAAAAGATCGTCAGATCAATTTCCATGAAAATACTTGTAGAAAAGACAGGCCATTCTGCTTTTGTTTCTATGTAGAACATCTATTCTGTTCTTCAGAGTAGCACACACCAATCTGTTCAAATCCAGGATTTTTTTAAATGCTTACTAAGCGGGTAACATACACAGGAATATTAAAGATAGAATTAGGAATAGCAATGAGCTCAAAATGCAAATTACAAGTCGGAAATACTAAAATCAAACAGGCACAGAAATGTAAATACTTGAGAAGAGTTCTAACGGAGGACGGAAAATGCGACAGCGAGTTGCAAAAACGTATTGGGATTGCCGAAGATGCATTAAAAAATCTAAGCAATATATTAAGAGAGAGAAAAAAATTGTGGGAAACAAAAAAAAAAAAGACTGTATGGCAGCAAATGCTCGACAATCTCCTCAAAGATAAAAGGAGAGACTTGAAGCAACAGAAATGTGGTTCTACAGTAGGATGCTAAGGATACCATGGTATGGACATAATAGTACTACCAGGATTTTTCATAGTATGTAGAAAAAAAAACGCAACACCAGGAAAAAGCAATAGAAATTTCTGGGATATTTAATAATAAATGAGGGATCGGAAAATCTGATGCTCACAAGACAGACTGAAGAAAAGACGGGTAATACACTTGATGGGCCTGAGTAAATAGATGGTAGAATAGAGTTTGAAAGAAATAACAAATAGACCATACTTATTAAGAGCTGTACGGATAGGAAGATGTAGAGGACCATGATCGCATATGGCCTGAAGGAACATGGTACATCAAAGAAGAATGTAGAAGAAAATTAGGAATATGAATAGAAAACCAGGTGAAAGAAAAAAATAAGTCCATGTCCATATAGAGAATGGGAAAAAAAGGAACGATAGAAAAACATTCAAATACTGGTTAAGCTTTATCACCAAGAAAAATAGGTAAGAATATTAGATAAGAAAGAATTGGCGATAGTGAGTCAGAGGAAAAGGGAGGCAAAACAAAAAAAAATGTTAAATGTAAGAAAATTATAAAAATGAATGAAAAAAGCATCGTTCGTTCTACCATCAATTCACACAATCTCATCGGGTAAGGAATTCGTTGCTTTTGCATTTAGCCAGCCATATACCTTGTGAGTGTTAAATTCTCCAGGCCTACCATTCTCATTATTTTACACTCTTTTTTAATGTACTGTGTGTACATGTCCATTCTGTGTCCATTCTTCTTCAAATTTCTTTGCTTAAGTGCTCTGGCGCCATTATTACCAGCGTCCTTCTGATGTGTCAAGTTTCTCTTGCCTCAAGAAGATTGTCCAACATCCCTTGATATTTTTTTAATCGCTTAACCCCATGCAAGGCGGTAACGCCACTGATGCGCAGAGGAGGGGCTACATAAAAGAAAAAGATTAGATAGGAGGAGAGTAAAGAAAAAGACGAACCAGTTGCAGGGGGTGTCAGAGAAAGGAGCAAAAGAAGGATGGAAATACAGGTGTGATGACAGCTGCAAACGTAGACAGAAAGGAAAAGATATACAGGGCGATGTAGAAAAAACTTGAGTCAAGTGGTTAAGAAATGTGTATTGACATTGCATTTAAATTCTTGGAGGTTGTAGCCGTCATGAAAGCAAAAATATGGAAGAGAGTTCCACATGCGGGAAAAAGTATCGTCCGCATTAGGTTGATCTGTGAATGGGTGGGACCCAGTTGCCATCCTGGTTGCATGAATAAATTTCTGTGGCAGTGGAACCAGTGACTTAACTTCGTTGGAGCAGATGTCATGGAATATCTATAGAACAGAGAGAGGGAAGCCACTTCCCGTCGATGATTCACCTTTGGAGCCTGTCAAGAACACTGAGATGAACAGCGAGGGCGCCTGATCATACATGACAGCAGTATTCACGAACGGACGAATAGTTGATTTGTATATGTGCAGGATGGATTAAGGCGGAAAAAACATACTTGTCCGACACGGTGACCCAATCTTCCTAGCAGTGGATTTAGTTATTGATTAAATGTAATGATTCCACTTGAGATCGGAAGAGAGGGTAAAGCCGAGGAGGCAACGTATGAGAGCATTGATATCACATTACATTTCAGTTGGTCTTTCTTTTTTCCTAAAGCCTCCTTATTTCTTCATTCTTTGCTTAGTATTTGGAAGGCATCTTTCCCCTTTCCCAATAAACCTTCAGATTTTATTGTCACACTTTCTATTCTCTATTAAGTATATTATTATTAATCTTGCCGTGTCCCTATAAGACTTCGGCGGTCATGGCCTTCTACATCTCCCTGTTCCTTGTCGCTCTTAATACTCCTTCTCAAGTTATCTCACTTAATCTCCGCTGCACAATTCACCTGCTCAAGTCCACCAAATATGTCATGCGTTTCATTTAATTTGTTGTACTTGTTTGATTTTGATGTCTACAATTTGTGATTTGTATGTTGGGCTCTTCCTTTTGTTAATGATCATCCATTCTGCTTTCTTGCAATTGATACTTAGTCCTTTCTTCTCGCTTTCTTTCCCTATTTTATCGCTTTCATTGTCCGATATCAACACATTGTCATCTGCGTGTCTTACGTTGTTATGATTTCTAACGTATGCTTGCCTTAGCTACTGGAATGCATCATATTCTAAAAAAGATTTCAGATTTATATTCATTGTCACAATTGCGAGGAACTAGATACATACAGGCTTGTCTCTGCGGAGATTTCTTTGTATGGTGGGGCTGTTACTGAACACTGTCTTAGTGTTATATGGGTCGCAGATGTTTCGATTTTTGCCGATAATCCCTTGACATAAAGAAGTTCGACCGTGTTAGGTTTCTGGTCTACCTCCTGCTTGACCTTTCTGTTTCTGTCTGCAGAAAATAATTTCTGAAGAGTAGTTGTTATTCTGAAGTGTGTGTTTAGTATTGATCATGTCTTGTTGCTAAGTTTCTTGACTTTAATTTTAACACAATGTTTTACGTATACCAACTACAAGTTGGGGATACTTAAATCAAACAAGGTGCAGGAATTTAAATACGTGGGAAATGTTTCTAACGGAGGAGTGAAAATACGATTTGGAGATTTTAAGGCGTATTAGGATAGCCAAGGATGCATTCCAGAAAGTGATTAGTGTATAGAGAGGCAGGAAGAATTCGCTGGAAACAAAGAAGAGACAGCTGGATTGTTATGTGATGCATGTTCTTTAATATAGCAGCGAATGCTGGACAATCTCATCAAATATGAAGGGAACACTTGAAGCAACCGAAATGTGTTTTTACAGAAGTACGCTGAGGTTACCATTGGCAACATGTGAATAACTTTGGAGAGGATGGGCTCGGAAAAGCCGCTTAAATTTATAGGAGATATAATGAGAAGGAAAAGCTTGGAGAAACTGATACTCATAGGACGGATAGAGAGGAAGAGAGACAAAGGAATGAAGCGCATGACATATTTGGTGGATTTGAGCAGATGAATTGTGGAGAGGCGATTAAGTGAGATAACACTAGAAGGGTATTAAGAGCGACAAGGAACAGGAAGATGTGGAAGGCCATGACTGCCGACGTCTTAAAGGGACACGGCACGAATAATAATAATAATAATAATAATAATAACATTTAATATAGAAACTAAGTTTTTTCTTTTATGAATATATTTTCAAGATTTTCTTTTTAACGGGAAAATATAATATTTTTTGTAAAATTTATTTTATTTACTAAACAATGCTCAGAATAAACTGTTTGATACAATGTGTAAAACTTATATATTGTTCTCTCGAGAATATATATAAAAGGTCGTCTATCTGATCGCGTCTGAACATATCTTCTTGGAGTTTGTAAAGACAGTAGTAAAAGATAAAGATTCCCTCTCTTTATAGGGTTTTCTTGAAATACATGAAGTTATAAATATCCGTCACCATCTCAATAGTTTTTTTTTTTTTTTATAAGCGTTTCACCCCGAGCAAGGCATGTCACTGCCACTACTGTGCAGGGGGCTACGTAGAATGGAGAAAGGCTGATTAAATATAGGAAATGACAGAGGGTGGGTGATAGGCGGGTAAGGATACCGAGAATGAGGGTTGGGTAGATGAGAGTGTTGTGAGAATAGTTGGGAGTTAGTGTGATAGGAGGTGTCTATTGACCCTACATTTAAACACCTGGAGATTGTAACTGTCGGGAAAGCAGACTTGTGGAAGGGAGTTCCACAGGCGGGAAGCGCGAGAAAAGAAGCTATTGGAGTAGAATTTACGGTTACATCTTATTTGTTTAACTGTAAAAGGGTGGGACCTAGTTGCTAATCTAGTATCTCGTGTAAATTCGTGCTTAGGCGGCACCAGTGATCTAAGCTCATCGGAGCAGAAGCCATGAAAGTACTTGTAGAAGAGGCACAGGGAAGCCACATCACGCCGGTGTGAGAGCGGCTGCAGTTATAACAAGAAGCTGGTAAATTTACTGTTGTGGATTCCGGTGGACGAACCGCCAAAATAATGAACAACAAAAACCGTTATGGAGATAGAAAGTAGATTATATTGAACGTAATATACAAACTGGAACGCGGGTTTGCCAATTCAGGAATACTATTAGTAGAAATACATATATACATATCTTGAAGTGAAATAGTATGTTCGGGTAACTTATTCTATCTGAGTTGAGATCATAGCTTGTCTGGTCACTGGGTAACTTCGGTATCTGTCGGAACGCTTCGATAACTGTAACGGATCTCTACGATTACTCTCCACTGTAAACTGCAACTACAACTGAGATTTCCGGTCTTCCAATTTATTTGCTTTAAAAATACAAATTATGGCACAAGGCCGAAAAGGGGAGGGAGTAGAGAGTGGTACTCACTTAACTATCATATACCTAGCTAAAGAATGTCACGACCCAATCACCCATTACAATTTACACATTCACCACAATAACCCATCCATCAACTCCCAATCATTCATACACCACAATACCACAAATTTACAAGGGACACCTAAAAAGGGGAGAAAAATCCATGAAATTTTTTGATCTTCCACTACTGTTCTCTATATGGCAGGATTATATATACACTCAGTCGATTCCATTATAATATACAAAGGGGGGAGATCCCACAACATTTACCAAGAGAATCTGTCTAGAGAAAGTAACGAAAGCATTAAGCTTTAAAAAAAAAACAACATAAATGCTAAATACATAAATACAAGCATTCACGATGACAAACATTTCATTAAATTTTCATTCTTTATTGATTAATATTCTTTTATTTTTATCGCCATGTTTATCATTTAATAATTATTCAAGTACTATCATGCTTAAAAATATTAAAACAACTATTTTGACACAATTTTAAATTTTTTCCAAAATTTCATTAGTTTAAAGTTTCCTTTTATATTATTTATAATAGAAATACAAAGATTACTTATATATTTATACAAGCATTAATCCTATTATTGAACATTTTCCAATAAATAAAAACTAAATAAATAATTCTGCTGTAAACCAAAAAAAACAAAAACAAACTCTGTTTCAGTGATTAAGACCTGCTTAATAATAAAATAATAATAATTTAAAAAATATTTACTGCTTACTAATAAAATAATAATTATTTAAAAATAACTACTGTTCAAAAATAAAATATTAATCATGTAGAAATAAGTACTGTTTGATAATAACATAAATCATTTTTTTAATAAGTACCGTTTATAAAATAATAACAATTTAAAAATAATTACTGTTAAATAATATAGTAATTTTTAAAAATAAGTACTGTTTATTAATAAAATAATAATTATTTAAAAATAAGTTATCTTTAATATAAAACACAGACCATGTGCTAAAACATGAGTATCCATTAAAAATAACACTAAAAAAAATAAAGTAAAAATATATCACTTTTAATCTTTTTCTTAAATATATACGGCGCCTTCTTTTGTGAATTTTAAATTAATATCAAAAAGCTAATTATTGAACCAGAAATTATTATTATAAAAATAAGTTTACATAATATCGCAATATTATTCAATGAATAAATATGTTCTGCCGAAATATGTGCGTGTATGCGTGTATATATATATATATATATATATATATATATATATATATATATATATATATATATATATGTGAGTGTGCGTGTGTGTATTGTTTAATACTTAGTTTTTGGTCCTAATAGGGTTAGACCAGTACAGATTTGTATTAAAAAGTGTTCTATACAATTATATTGTAGAGATTTTGAATATCATTTATTTTTAAACGAGTTATTTCGCTACCCAGGTTTCTACCATGAGTCGTGCCTTCAGGCGATTTTTTATAATTGAAATGTAAAAATCGGAAGCGATTTTTTATAATTAAAGGATAAAAAGCAATCGGAGTCTAACCGTACTGACGAGCTGTGATACAGCGAAACAGATTTGTCTGTGGATGTCAATATATATATATATATTAATGAAATCCCAACACATTATTTAAAGTGGCTATAAACTATAATCAGTTTCAATGAACTAATTGAATCCTTCTATATTGATGAGTATAATCATCTATATGTGCGTTGATATCGAATCCAAATCATATATACCGGTACATATATATATATGTGTGTGTGTGTGGGTGTGTGTGTGTGTGTGTGTGTTATGTCTTGAAGGCTGTCACAATGCGTTGAATTAAGTAAAGGAATGTCGGGAGGTGTTTGTATGACCTGTTTAATATTTCGAGACTATAATCTTATCATCAGAATGGCAGAGAAATCCTTAGAATGACCGGGCTTTTAGTTGCCCATCTATGAATGGCTGGCTTTATCCACTGCTGCTGTACGTGTGTGAGAGTGTGTATCTGTGTGTGTGTTCCAGTTGGGTTTTTTTATGGTCTAATGCTCTCTGTGTGTGTATGTGTGTGTGTGTGTGTGCGTGTGTGAGTGAGTATGTATGTGTGTGTGGGGTTTTATTGGTCTGATGGAATCAGTTCGTATGATCTAGGAGTTTCTGTGACTTTGACCGGGTCAAAGAGTATCAGTTTCGTTGCTGTTGTCTTATTCTGTCTGATTTATCTGGTGGTGTTTGCTCGTTGTGTGTGCTGTAATTGGATCTACTTTATTTTGTATATATATATATCTCTGTGTGTGTGTGTGTGTGTGTGTGTGTGTGTGTGTGTGTGTGTGTGTGTGTGTGTGTTCTGTCCTGGTAAGTGGTTTGTTATGGGCACCTCTGCTACTAAAGCCTGGGGGGGAAGAAAATGTGTTAGCGTGGTTATTGTAACTATTTTTTTTATTTTTCTGTATGTAAAGGCTATGTGTAGTATTATAATTAAATCTACCCTATTTAATTTATCTGTGTTTGTGTGTGTGTGTGTGTGTGTGTGTGTGTGTGTGTACGTGTGTGTACGTGTGTGCTTTAGCCTGGTTAGTGGTTTGTTATAAGCGAGGAAGAAGTGTGTGTGTGGTTATTGTTACTGATTGCGTGTGTGTGTGTGTGACCTTTGTTGTTGTGTTAAGTGCATGTTGTGTGCGTCTTGGTGTTGTCTATATATATATATATATATATATATATATATATATATATATGACTACTTTGTATTATGATTGTAGTTTAATATAGGTCCCTTTTTGTGGGTATATAGGTAGAGACTTATGTATAAGTATGTTGCCATTATGCTTGTATATACATGTATAAATCTGTTTTTCATGGTTTGGTACGTGGATGTGAAAAGGCGAAAGGGTGTATAGATAAGCGAATTTGTCTAAAGAAAGTAAGGAAAGCATTAAGCATAATAGAAACCAAAGAAAAACTCAATACGAACAATCACGATGACAAACATATCATTAAATTTTCACTCTTTAAGGATTATAACTCTTTTATTTGTATCTCCATGTCTTTTGTTCAATAATTGTTCAACAATTATTAAGCTTAAAAATATTAAAACAACTATTTTGGAAAAGATTTAATTTCTTTAAAACTTTCAATACAGCTTAAATTTTTCTTGCATATTATTTTCGAGGGTCATTCAATAAATAAAGTGAATTTTTCGGTATAAGGACGTCTACGAGGGTCCTTCAATAAATAAGGTGAATTTTTCGGTATAAGGACTTCTACGAGGGTCATTCAATAAATAAGGTGAACTTTTCGGTATAAGGACTTCTACGAGGGTCATTCAATAAATAAGGTGAATTTTTCGGTATAAGGACTTCTACGAGGGTCATTCAATAAATAAGATGAATTTTTCGGTATAAGGACTTCTACGAGGGTCATTCAATAAAGAAAGTGAATTTTTCGGTATAAGGACTTCTACGAGGTTCATTCAATAAATAAAGTGAATTTTTCGGTATAAGGACTTCTACAAGGGTCATTCAATAAATAAGATGAATATTTCGGTATAAGGACTTCTACGAGGGTCATTCAATAAATAAGGTGAATTTTTCGGTATAAGGACTTCTACGAGGGTCATTCAATAAAGAAAGTGAATTTTTCGGTATAAGGACTTCTACGAGGTTCATTCAATAAATAAGGTGAATTTTTCGGTATAAGGACTTCTTATACAAATAGAGATTTATTTTTCCCCCTTTACTTCTTTTTCAAATGAATTTCATTTTTTTTTTTTTTTTTTTTTGCAGATTGAAAAATACTTTGAGAGTTTTGGAGATTAACAAAGATGACCGAACAAGAAGTATGCTCTAGGATTTAACAGGGTCAGTTATCAAATTTTGGGTTGCTGAAGGGTGCAAACCAGTTGAAATTTATACGAAAATGTCAACTGTGTATGGTGTTAAAGGTTTCAGCAAAAAAAAATCTCCTCAAGTGGACTAAATTGTTTAAAGAATAACGGAGCAGAATGAAGACAGGCATGGGAGGCCTACAGAAATAAGGTCTCCGGAGGTGATCGAATCAATCAATAACCTCATTTAGTCTGACAGAAGGGTGACAGTGGATGACATTGCAAGGATTTTGAGCCTCTCTGTTGGGATAGCACACAAAATTGTCCATGATGATCTTGCCTACTCATCAAGACAACGCAAGGCCTTACACAGCAGCCCAAACGGTGCAGACCATCAACGAGCTGGGTTGGGAACTGCTCCCCTATTCCCCTTACAGCCCAGACCTTGCCCCTTTAGATTTTTACCTGTTTGGTCCCTGGAAAGCGTTCACGTGAGGCACGAATTTTGAAAGTGACGATGAAGTCAAAAGTGCTGTGAGCGATTGACTGAGACATCAGTCCAAAGATTTTTACGCTGAGGGAATACGGAAGCTTGTGCACAGATGAAAAAAGTGTGTGACACTGCTGAGAGACTACGTTGAAAAAACCCAGTAAGCTTCTATCTGTATTAGAAGTCATTATACCAAAAATGTAACCTTATTTATTGAATGACCCTCGTATATTAGAAATACATTTTTGTCCTTATGTTAAAGTACCTAATTTTTGTTTTACTTACCATAAATCTGCCTTTATATACTATAGATATAAAGTAACAGAAAAATATTACCAAATTATAAGAAATCATTTAAGTATCTTACGCCATTATACACCTACACATTTTCCGACTGACGACTTAATTTCAAACATTGTTGCGGAAATCATTTGCAAAACCGAGAAAGAAAGAAAGAAAGGAAAACAAAAAGTTCCTAAAACAATGTACAACAAAAATACAAACATAACCAGTAATTAATCTATTTAGTGTAAGAATCTCGCTGAGCAATTTCCGTGAAAGATGATGTTCTCTATTATTGCAGTAGATGAGAGACAATTTCCTCAGATATGATGATGAGACTGCAGGCAACAGACACCTGGTTTTAAAGACGGATGCTGAAACCACCATAAAAAGAACATGTAGTAACGTGGAAGTCTTAACGAAAATACAAAACAAACGGATATATTTAAAATCAGAGAGACAAATGATATTTGGGAGACACACGATTCGATAAGAAGACAATAGAAAATTTAACACTCACAGGATATATTAGAAGCAAGAGAGAAGCGGCAAGTTATTTATCTAAAGTGTTTGTGTGAATGGATATCAGAACAGTGAATGTAGTCGTTGATTATTACCACAAAAAAGGAGAAAGTAGAGGAACGTCATGATCGTTCACTTTCTGACGGACAATACAGCTAAAATAAACGTAAAATTTACACAGATAAGAGCACATAATAATGAATATGCGTTTTAGATATAGTCATATCTATAGCATAACATACAGACACTCATATAAAAATCAATTCCCATTATTATATTAAATCTTATCCGATATAAATTTCTGTAATTATCCAAGGAAGATTACTGTTGAATTGGTTTGGATTAATGAGAAGTTCAATATGAATGACTCAGGAGGGGGGTGGTATAAAGTGATGATGATTATAAGGCTGTGGAGGAGGAATAATGATTGGTCCTTAACTTGAACAGCTACTATATTTGTTTTCGGGGAAGCATTCATGTAAGATCCTGTTCAATATAGTAAGATCTCTTGAGTAAAAAATGACTAAACTGAATTTTCTCCATACTAAGATATAAATGAAATGAAGGTGATTCGAGCAAATCAGATAACGGGTCCTAGCTGTAAAAAATTGAACTGTTGGAACTACTGAGTCTTAAACTTCGAACTAAATGGAACTCGTACAGGATGGAGAAGTCATAATGAAGCCGGTACAAATTTTTAAATACCTGCTGTAACAGAATAGGGAAATTGAGACACTGAGACCCTTAGGCTATTGAGCATTGAGAGACAGAAACATTTTGTTAGAAACAAAGAAAAAAGTACTGCACTGATATAGACATTTGTCCTCTGATATGTCTGCGAATGCTGGACAATCTACTCAAAGTTGAAAAAAGACACGAAGTAACAGGGATGTTCTACAGAATGATGATGAGCATTCTATAGATGGAAAATTGTAAGCAGCGATGAAGTTTTGGAGAGAATGAAAACAAAAAGGAAACTTATATTTAGCATCAGGGAGAGATTGTTAAAGTTTCCAGGACACGTAAAAGTTCATGGGGACATGCAAAGAGGAAGGAGAACCGGATGCTAACAGGCCAGATAGAGGGGAAAAAGAGACAGAGGAAAGCAGCGGATATCATATTTGAAGGGCCTGTGCAGGTGGATGACAGAGTGGAGGTTGCGTGGTGTTACAAGAGAAAGTTTGCTCAGAGGCACTCGGGATAGGGAGACGTGGAAGTCTATGATAGCCTACGTCCTGAAAGGACAAAGCACATAGAAGAACAAGAAGAACAAGAAGAAGAAAAAGAAGAGGAAGAAGAAGAAGGGAATAAAGAAATAGAGACGCGAACTAACAGAGAAGTTGTTCTACAGAAGGATAATGAGGGTTCTATGGACCCAACATGTGAGCAACGATAAGGTTTTGGAGAGAATCAAAACAAAATAAAATTTATACTTAACACAAGGAAGAGACTGTTAAAGTTTCCAGGACACGTAATAATAAGAATGGATTAAAGAATGTGATATTATCAGCGGGGATAGAGGGAAATAAAACCAGAAGAAGACAGTGGAAGATGTGGAAGGACATGATCGCTTACGTTCTTAATAGACACGGCGCAAAAAAAATAAGACATACGATCAGTAAGTTAAGTGCCGTACGTGATACACGCTTGTCTCGAAAGAGACATGACTGACTGGGCAGAAGATTATCCCACAGTAGATTGCCATTGCTTTCTGCGGTAGACTGGTTGCCGACCAAGGCTATAGAACCCAATCTGTTCTGTTATTTGACTCGTAGCTAGAAAGGGAAGATATGTATTATATTATTATATAGTAATAAGTGGGGGATCAGTTTATTACTTCATAACAATATAAAACTGATCCCCCACTTTATGCCCAGTATAGGCCTTAATCATATGTTCAACTATTATATTCAGTCAGTCAGTTAAGTGCCATACGTGATACACGCTTGTCTCGAAAGAGACATGACTGACTGGGCAGAAGATTATCCCGCAGTAGATTGCCATTACTTTCTGTGGTAGACTGGTTGCCAGCCAAGGCTATAGAACCCAATCTGTTCTGTTAATTAACCCATAACTGGATGGAAAAGACGGATTAATAGCTTTTTCAAAGAGTATTTGCGCGTAAGTGTATGCGAGGAATTCAACTAGAATTCGAACTCGGCTCCCTCGATTTCTCGTTCAGAGTCTATACATCGATACATCGATACATATGATAAATCGCTAAAAACGTGTTAACTTCCATCTTTACAAAAGTATGATCAAGCCGAGAAGAGAGTTAAGTGCCATGCGTGATAGACGCTTTGGACGATCATGTCTCGAAAAAGATATGACTAATTGGGCAGAAGATTATCTCGCATTAGTTTGCCATTGCTGTGGTAGACTGGTTGCCAGCCAAGGCTATAAAACCCAATCTGTCCTATTATTTGACCCATCGCTAGAGGGGGTAGAGATGTATTGTATTATTTATTGGGTATCAGTTTATTACTTCATAATAATATAAAACCGATCCCCCACTTTAATCATGTTTTCAACTATTATATTCAGTCAGTCAGTTAAGTACCATACGTGATAGACGCTTTGGACGATCATGTCTCGAAAGAGATATGACTGACTGGGCAGAAAATTATCCCACAGTGGGTTGCCATTGCTTTCTGTGATAGACTGGTTTCGAGCAAAAACTATAGAACCAAATTTGTCCTGTTTTTTAATCCATAACTGGAGGGAAGAGACGGATTAATGCCTTTCCCAAGGGTATTTGTGCTTAAGTGAAGCAAGGAATTCAACTGGAATTCGAACTCGGTTCTCCAATTTCTCGTTCCAGGCCGATATCTACTGCACCACAAAGCATATCCGCGAAGGGAGTACTGTTGTAATATTTGGGTTGGAGCTGCCCGGTTCACACATTCCAATTAAGATATATTCCAAAATCTTCTGAGAGTTCTTTTAGGTGACAAATTGTTTTTCACCATCCAGACTTTCTCTCACTGGCGGGATGTGGCGTGCCTCTCACCGCTGTATTGCTGCTTCCATGAAAAACGCTCAGAAGAACTGCATTATTTTGTTCCGCCAGTTATAACCTCCGCGACCAGGACCCACTATGCCACCCACATTGCCGCATACCACTCACATCCCCTCCGTATATCACTGATATGAAATACCTGACTCCCAAGGGGATGCTTGCACGATCACTACGATATTAAGTCTATGGTTAACAGTTATCTTCCCCACAGATATGCCTCTTTCTCTGTAACCCTCTGTTATGGGGAAACGCACCTTGTCGTCAGATAATTAACTCTCCCTCTTATATTAAAAAGAGGGTAAGTTCTTGAGAAGTTCTTGGGAAGTTCATAGGAGTTCTTTATACTTCTATTAAAGTTCAGTAGAACTACTAGGCAGTTGATATTAGTCGGCAGTTAGCCGAATACTAAGGAGTCAGCTTTTCAGTGGAAGATTACCAAGTTCCTAACATTTTCGGTTCGTTAAGTCGATTAGCAACCGACATAGCACGATTATAGCCTTCAGTGCGAAAACTACTTCACAACACCCTCTACCTCGATTGGCTCTTGGTCTTTGTACATGGTGAGCATCATTGTAAAAAAATTGTATCATTCAGGTTGAGTACTTAAAATTAGTAAACCTTTTATGGCACATGTAGATGTATATGGGTTTTTTTTTTCGGATTTTGAGAACTTATTATAGCCGATAGTTTTTTTCTACCCGCTTATGTTACATACCCTTTTATACCCTTATGTGTATCTAAACTTCAAAGCAAATTGACTATCATTTTTACTAGTAAAGACGAACACGGATATATAAAAATATTAATTATATTTTTATACTTCTTCCTCGGTGACAGTGATGGGAAGTAGAGTATGATCGGAGAAATATCACACACGCATACGAGGGTAGTTGACTGACTGGAGTTTGCTTGCTTTCCCTGCGTTCTCGACGAGTCATCGGCTGGCTCTCTCTCTCTGATCTGTTTCTTATATGGGCCGAAATTTGTTCGTTTGCGTCATCTTTTTTTCAGGCACATTGTTTGTATTTTCAAATTATTATTATTGCTACATCCACTGCCTTTCCATGGTTGATATTCTCTGACTTTGACGACGGCAGTTTATCAAAGCACAGCCACATTCCTTAAACGCAACGCTAGTCTTGTATTCTTAATTTTGTAAAAAATATCTATTTTCATGTAAATACATTTCTGTTTCCATATCATCTGACCTGTAAATCATCTGTCTTCATACAATGTCGCTTGTCTCCCGGCGTCTGCATTCTTGACTTTTCATAAAAAAATGCATTCAATGTAAACCCATTTCTCACCTGCCAGCATGCAAACAATATTTGTCTAATATGAATACACTTCGGGCGAAATTACACTCTGCAGTCAGAGAATACATAACGATGTGTCTATAATACATTTTATAATGCGAGCACAAAAGTATAAACTAAAATCAATGTCCACTGAGATTTCACATAAAGCCTGTAATATTCAGAGAATAACGACAATATATAAAACGATCAAAAAATCAATAAAAAATCAATGGAAGAACGATCTCACAGAGACCCAATTGAACAAAAGCATTATCTACATCTATAGGTTTCAGCTTGTGTATATTTTGTTATCTTTTTAAGTACTTTTCCTCAAACAAATTAACATGATTCACTTTTTTTTCAATTCAAGCAGTGAAAAAGCGATCTATTTTGTCAACGATCAAATGTTTCGCGAATTAGTGAATTGCTTTTTTTTCCACTACGCTCATTTTTAGGAGCTCTGTTTGAAATTAACTTACACTAGCGTTTCACAATTATTCTAATAATAATTTGCAGCTAACGTCGAGCTTTTCAAACTCCATTAACTTTAAACGAATTGACATTACCGTCATTTATTTTTTCTTATTCGTGCTTCGAAATAAGAACTGCAATGTATAAGCAATGCTTACTTTGCGCAATTAAAAATAATATATATATATATATATATATATATATATATATATATATATATAAGAAAAATTAAGGCAGACACGGTATTTCATGGTGAATCGGAAGTATGGGCCCATTGCAGGCAAACCATCATCAGCTTCCGTCTTTAGTTTACAAAGGATTTTACACGAATCTCGTGTAATATTTGCTCTATTTGTATTTATATGCATATATGTTTAGAGCTCTCTTACAGAGTTATCCTACCAGTGTATGTACACGATACTCCTTTGGATTTTTCTATACCCACACTGCATGCTGATATATATATATATATATATATATATATATATATATATATATAGTATATCGAGGCAGTAGACCTATCATTTCACAAATACCAATACCAATATATAAATTTTCCAAAACACTAACACACTAATTACTCCCTACCTTCCTAGTAAATATAGTATTAACTCCACGAAGGAATTTATACAGATTCTCCATTCTGTAAAACCTAACAATCAAATAATTGCATCTTTGGATGTCCAAAAATTATTCACCAATGTCCCCGTCCATGAAACGATTAACATCATTATCCGTGATGTATACAATCATGCTACTCTCCCATGAACCAATATTAAACCCATTATATTAAAAAAAACGATTATTAGCATGCACCACATAAGAACCTTTTCATGAATAATAATGGTGTACACCAAAATAAACATAACACTCTTAACTTATACTATTGCAACCAAGTACATAATTACAAGATGAAAAACTCTCAAAAACATAATACGTAGAAATGTTAAACCAATAAATAATAATAATCAAATTAAGCTCATCATATATTATAAAAAAATTAATAATATTTATACTAAAATAGATGGTATTGCGATGGGATCTCCTTTAGGTCCCCTCTTTTCTAATTATTATGTAGCAAATTTAGAAAATAAAATAATAAATGACAATAATATACCCTCTATATATGTAAGATACATAGATGACATCTTCATTTTAGCTAAGAATATCGTTCAAAATACACAATTTAAAAACAAATTTGAAAGTCACTCCGTCCTCAAATTTACATTAGAACATAATATTAATAACAAAATCAGATTCCTTGATGTATTCATTGATTCTAGCACACATAGATTTACTACTTCTCTATATAGTAAACCAACTAGCATAAATTCGTGTCTTCTTAATTATAATAGTGAATACCCCCAACGATATAAGTTAACTGTTATAAAAAAAAATTAATTCAACGCACACAAATCATGTCTTCTTCCAAATTCATATTTTATAAAGAATTATACAACATTAAGCAAACACTTGTCAATAATGGATTTCCTAACTCTATTAATGTTCAACAAATTAAAATGTATCTCAACAAACTTAACAATTGCTCTAACAATATTGATAATATTAATAATAATGGTGTACATCAAAATAAACATAACACTCTTAACTTATACTATTGCAACCAAGTACATAATTACAAGATGAAAAACTCTCAAAAACATAATACATAGAAATGTTAAACCAATAAATAATAATAATCAAATTAAGCTCATCATATATTATAAAAAAATTAACACACTTGACCTCATAGTCTCTAATAACCCTACAACCACACAATTAAATCCTCTACAAAAAACCAATGTAGTGTATCAATTTACATGCCCGTTCAGAGATTGTATCTCTGGTACTAATAATAAACCCACTACATATATTGGTTTTACTACAACCACGCTCTCTCGTAGACTTACATGTCACCTTTCTGATCAGAGTACAATTAAACAACATTTCTTAGAAAAACAGGGCAATGTAGGTAATATCAGACAGATTTTAGTCAGCAACACAATAATCCTTACTCATACACACAGTAAAAAGAACCTTCAGATATTGGAGGCCATCTACATTAAAGCCAAACAACCCACATTTAAATCTGGTCATAACACATTACATTGCATTTAAATATATGGTTCTGTTATCATTTCGAGCTCTCACGCGGTGTGACGTCATAGAACCGCATTACAAATTTACGAACTGCGTTTGCTATTTTTGGTAATTGTTATCGTTGCTTTGCAAAGTTTTCTGTCAACACAAGATAAAATCGTCGCTGATGGTGGATGTTTTTATGTTACCGTTCTTATGACCTCTCTGAAGATAACTCATGTGTGCCGAAAGCTTAGAACAAACTTAATAAAAAATTATCCAAATTTTGGAGAATTTTTGTCTTTATTTTCAACTGAAATTAAAGCCAAAATACGATGTTTAGAACGGATCGTGATTAAACATGATAAATTTTCTCTTATATTCAACAGGGTATATATATATATATATATATATATATATATATATATATAGATAGATAGATAGATAAGGACAATAGGTAAACTTTATTCATATTGTCTTTTTACATCTGAAAATTTTACACATATATATATTTCGCATTAATTTTGAACGGAAATGTATTTAGTTTTCTCAGTGACATTCATACTGACGTTACCGACATATTAACACACCTAAGTTGTCTATAGTTGAAATACGCTTGACACATGCATACATACACTTACATTTAAAATAAACATATATTGTGTTTATTGCACGTAGCACACGCATATAAACAGGTACATATTTTTCTCTACATTTAAGAACGTCCATCTATTGCATTATTACACGTGACACGTATCTGACCAATGAAATCAAACCTCAATCAACATAATGTCTGTTTAGATTTTTAAAGAAATTCATTAAAATCATTCGTCTTTAAAACAATCTCTTAAGAGACTTGTTAAAGTGAAACATGTTAGATTAAGGACACTTTTTCCTACCTATTCTGGGATTCGTTTCGCAATTTTTTATGTGACGTCTTTTGAGAAAAGGTTTTTAGACTCCCCGTTGAAGACTGCGCCTCTGAGGTTTTCCCTGAGTGAAAGCTGGCATCAATGATTTCTTCCCGGCCAGGAAGTTCCATCCTAAACTTTATTCGTCCCTCTGGTTCTTTTTTGCCTGCTCGGCCGTTATTGTTTACAGGAGTCCCTTCTTTCGGCTATATCGGTGTCACGTCTCCGAACATAATAGACACCTATTTGCCTCTGCTCGTAATTTGTGGAAGAGGATCTTAAATAACGCTAAGCTGTTGTTTGTTGAGAAAATGAAGCAGTGTATAGCAACCGGCAAGTTCTGTCCCAAAGACTACTGGAGGATTTGCAAATGTATGCTGAATAACAGCAAATCCTCCATCATTCCTTTAATCAACAAATTTGAGGTCCTCACTGCCACAAGGAACAAGGCTGAGTGCTTAGCTCACAGATTCTCCTCCAACTCCGCATTTGAGTATCCGCACCCGACTTTCTCCTACAACTGCGGCTCAACGGAGGAATGGTTACAGAAACACCTCTCTGGTTTCTAACATAATTTCAAAACTTAATCGTCATAATGCGAGCTGAGGCGACGGAATCCCTGTCATTGTCTTGAAGAATGTGCCCCTGAACTCTCGTCTGTGCTTTTTAAACTCTATAATTACTGCCTTTCTGTTTCCTGTTTTTCTGATTTCTGGAAGTCTTCTTCTGTGGTTCCTGTATTTATAAACTCAAATGAACTCAAAAATCGCTTTGTCAGGTCTACTGCTAATATGATAACTAGCATCACCAAGTTCATATACCAGGCACTTTATAAAACGGCAAAGCTTGAGCTGTTGCCCTGGCTATCAAATTGCACAATGAAGACTGTCTTGAACAGAAATGCCTCCAGATCCTATTACATGAACGCGGGTGTTCCCCAGGGCTCAATCCTAGGTCCGACGCTCTTTCTGATTTCATCAACGATCTCCTGGATG
>JBBBDQ010001003.1:4345000-4387500 GCA_037127315.1 Ascarosepion bandense | reverse complement strand
TTTATGTCTTTGTCTATGAGTGCATCAAATTTGATTAAAATCGGACAACTCCTATAAACCGTTTTTTTCGATTATCAATTTTCGATATTTATCGGGGGTACCTCGACACAAAACCTAGCTAAGAACACTCGTAGACGCTTATAGTACAACTGTGTAAATTTGCAAGAAAATTGGTTCAGTCGTTTCGGAGTCTATAGGTAACGGACACACACACAAACACACACACACACACACACACACACACACACACACACACACACAAAGTTCCATTTATAAATCACTTTAGATTTTTATGACAACTGATCAGACGACCTTTTTTTTTGCCTGGTGCAACGACCGCGTAAATTTAAGCGGGCATTATTATTGGCCTCTCCGTCCCACTCTTTTACCGTTGAAATATTTAAATGTAAGCATCTCTTCTACTCCGAAATTCCATCATTCCCACCTGTAGAACTCCCTTCAGTTTACCTGATTCCATAAACATTTAAAATTCAGTATCTTCTGTCATCTTTTATCTTCGTTCATTTTTTATCCTTTCTTCAATACTTACTGTAACAAGTTTTTTTTCCCTCACTGTATCTCCACTGCGTACTGGTAGCTGTCTTGCTAGTTTGGGGTGAAATAATTAAAAAATTGAATAAAATAAAGTAAAAAAATTAACACAACCTAAAAGAGAAAAAAAAAACTGAAAAAAAATAAATTGCTCATACTTTATTTTTTAAATTATTAATCAAATAACGAAAATGTGGAAATCCACAGTCAGTCAGTGAAAATTCATGACGAGTGGACTGAACAATTGCAAAAAGGTCGCCTAAGTATAAATGACAATTTTGTTTTCATCTTTAAAAAATTGTTATTGTTTCTAAGTTCTGTTTATGGTTTATTCAGCTTCCTTCTGCAGAATCGCTGTTCTCTTGCCTGAAATTCCTTCTTTCTCTGTGAAGCATTCTCATATAGCATATAAAAAAACTAATATTAGGTAACACTTCAATACACTTTTCTTTGTCTCTGACAAAATTCCCCCTTTTTTTAATACTTTGCTTAGCTTTTAGAAGACATTTTCGCTATCACAATGTGCCTTCAATTTTGGTTTCACGCTTTTCGTCTTCCTATTAAAACAGTTATTAGTGAAATAATTAATTCACATCACCCTAACTAGGAATAAACTGCGCCATTGCATTGAAACTAATCTCGGAAGACCCATTTCCGTACGATTATTGAAGTAAAGCAACGTCGAACCTAGTCAGTACCTAGATAGATGGCCACTTTGAAATACCAGGTGCTGTAAGATGAGATGTGTGTGTGGCATAAGAGATAATGGATCGGAATTGTTAATCAGAAAACACAACTACTTCTCCCCTAGCTATGGGTTAATTAGTAAAACTTGTATCACTGTACCAACATTATTTATAAAATGAATATATTTGCTGGCTTTAAATAACTTGAAAAATATTTATAGGTTTTAGAAAACGATCCCATCAATTAAATCATTCATTTGAATCGATCTTCAACGACGTCAGTGAGAAAATATAAGGTAATTCATATGCAGCTCAATGTTATTGAGAATATTCGACACGGAACAGTTCCAAATGTAAATTTTATCTTGACCGAGCGCAGTCTCCTGCTGAAACGAAATACCAACACTCAACGGACAGATTGATTTCCAATGAACCAGTTAAAAGTCGTTTACTTTCCTTGGGTCGGTGAATTAGCGAATTGAATTACGATTCCTTGGAATAATTAAAATATTCGTATATCCGTTGGTGAATCTCTGAAGATCTGTGAAAAACACTTTGGGAGTCATATCTTTTGGCATGTATATAAAACAGGCAAGGGGAACATTTTTCGACTGGTGGGTCGCATATGATATGACTCATCATAAGGCGGGTTGCATTAATAAAAAATTAAAAAGTAACTTTTTGTTGAAAGTAAAGCGGTCATTTTTCTCTACAGAAGATCGTACTCATAAATATTAGGAATGAAGGAAAAATTATTATGATTTTATTTGGAGGAAATATTTTTCTACTATTTAACAACTGAAAAATTCTTATATTATCACTGATGATACTATGGTTAACTGATTGCGATTTGTTTGTAATTTAATCATTTGAAAATATTTTTAAAGGAAAAAAACTCTTCTTCATAGAAAAATAAATGAATATAATCGTTTCTAAAGCAAATATCTTTACACGGACGATATTCTTTAAAGAAAATTACTAATGGTTTAAAATGCTGCCAACTTGACCTTCAATAAAAAGTTAGACAATTAAATAAAAATCGTTTTTAATAATGGTTATGTAAGTGGGTTTCTCAAACTGCATCCACACTGCAACATTAATAAGTAGGAAATTTTACTCTGGTATTTAATACTGTTTTCTTTTTGACATCTGCTTATTTGAACCTTTCTTGCGTGAGCGAGAATGTGAGTGAACAAGTGAGGATAAATAAAAAGATTATATTTTAATAAACGTTATTTCCCTTATTAAATTTTGTGTGCAATTCAGAACATCTGACGAGCCGTATGTGAGCCACAGGCCCGTGTCTGGGATAAAATGTGGAAAAATACATGAACTTTCTCCTGGAGCGATTGCCACATTGTTCATCAATCATTAAAGCGCCTATATTAAAATTTATAAATGGGTTTCTCATTTCATAAATACACATTTGGATTAAATATCACGAAGAATGTTTCAACAGTATTTTGGGAACAAACCCATTCTGAAAAAATGCCGGCAGGCCCATGACAAGGGAAAGCGCATCGATGCGTAAATAGGTAATTTAGCGACCGAAATCTAAACTTATTTATAAATGGAACTTGTCTGTGAGTGTATGGTTATGTGTCTCTCTGTGTGTGTGTGTGTCCGTTACCTATAGACTCCGAAACGGCTGAACCGATTTTCTTGAAAATTTACACAGTTGTACTATACACGTCTGTGAGTGTTCTTAGCTAGGTTTTGTGTCGAGGTACCCCCGATAAATATCGAAAATCGATAATCGTAAAAAACGGTTTATAGGAGTGATCTGATTTTAATCAAATTTGATACACTCATAGACAAAGACATAAGAAACGATATTCTGAAGTTTCAAGTATGCAGTTCTTATATACAATAGTGCAGAAAATCGATAATATATATACATATTGCCTTTTATATATATATTTTTTTTGTAGACATATGCTATTAAATATAAGAGAAAATGAATGTCTATACATAGACTTACATGTCATCTTTCTGATCAGAGTACTATTAAACAACATTTCTCTGAAAAACATAAACATGTAGGTAATATCAGACAGATTTTGGTCAATAATACGGTGATCCTTACTCATACACACAGTAAGAGGAACCTGCAGATATTGGAGGCCATGCACATCAAATCAAAACAACCAACACTCAATAAAATCAACTTTAAAACAGGAAATAACATATTACATTGCATTTGACTAGATGGTTTTGTTGTCATTTCGCGCTATTCCGCGGTGTGACGTCATAAAACCGCATCGCAAACTTAAGAACTACGTTTATTATTTTTGGTAACTATTGCCGTTGCCAAGCGGAGTTTTATGTCAACACAAAATAAAATCGTCGGTGATGGTGGATTTTATAATATTTCAGTTTAAACTACATCTCTGAAGATGGCTCATGTGAGCCGAAAGCTTAGAAGAAAACCAATAAATAATTATCCAAATGTTGGAGAATTTTTGTCTTTATTTTTAACTGAAATTAAAGCAAAAATACGACGTTTAGAGCGGCTCATGATTAAACATAATAGACATTCATTGTCTCTTATATTTAATAGCATATGTCTAGAAAATTACTTGCTGCCTCGATATACTAAATATATATATATATATATATATATATATATATATATATATATATATAAAAGGCAATATGTTTGTGTGTGTGTCTGCTTATCTGTCTGTATGTCCTTTATACAAATCCACAATTTTTATCCGATTCTCACCAAACTTCACACAAATATTCTTTTAGCTGAGTCTGAGATCCACGACCATGAATTAGTTTTAAAGCTTTCATTACACCCGAGCAACGCCGGGCTATACTGCTAGTATCAAATAAAGTCCAGGCAACTGTCAGAATTTTTCAGATGATTTATTAATTTTTATATTTTTTAAATGCATACTATTATCTTAACCTTTGCTGTTATTATCACAACGTTTCTGTCGTTTGGTCCTCCAGCCTTCATCAGGTCTCTTATCGATCCTAGTAAAAAACATTCAGGGTATTTCGAGGTGAGCCAGCATTTTACTTAATTTCCGGGGTTTCGTTTAACTGACGGATCGATTAGTAGCAAATAGGAACTAGACGAGAAATGCCTAGACGCGGTCGGCAATATTTCCTCATTTATAACCACTTTGTCTTTGTGGTTCTTGTTGCCTGTTTCATTTGTTAATCAATCTGCTCAAAGCTGTCAGGTAATTTTCTAGTTTCGCTTGCCCGTGAGTGTTAAATTATCAGTTTCCTTGCCTTCATTTTCCTTTTTTTTTTAACTTCCAGCTGTCGCTTGTTAGCCAGAATCTCATTGAAGCGGCTATTCTATTTTAACCATTTTCATTTTTGACTTACTCACACAAGAGAATTACTTACATTTTAAGGCAAAACATATTTGTTTCTAAACAGTTTTCAATATTTATATATTGGGGTCAAATCCCAAAAAGAATTTTCGCTCTGATTAGTTAAAAGAAACACACATGTAAATTTTATATCTTCCCACATACATAGACACCAAACCAAACATTTTTGTTATTTAAATGTAAATCATCTGCAAAACCAACATAAAATATTGCCTGATGATGAGAATCTATCTGGAAAAATAGAAATTTCCGTGTCGCAATGTATAATCAATTCATAACTATATATATATATATATATATATTGATTGTTTAATAATTAGTTTTTGGTCATAGTAGGATTAAACCAGTACACATTTGCATTAGAAAACGTTCGATACAATTATATTGTAGAAATTTTGAATATTTTCCATGTTTAAACGAGTTATTTTGCTACCTACGTTTTTATAATGATTGGTGTCTTCAGGCGATTATATATATATATATATATATATATATATATATATATATATATATATATATATATACGCTCACATACCCTGATTGAGCACGATGGAGGAATGGTAGATTTTTAGAAAACAGTAGATACTCAAATATCTACGCATCCTTCATTCAGTAATTAATTCGAACACTCTCAGGTACTGGCGTATGTTTACATTGCATATAACACGCTAAAGTCCGCTTCCTCTACCGAGCGCTCATAGCTCAAAGATAGAATCGCCGACTGATGCCAATTCGGTCTGGTTTCAATCCTGGCTAGAAGCAATCGGATGTCTAGCTGTACTGATACAGCGCAACAGATCTGTCTGCGGATGACTATATATATATATCTGCAGACAGAGTTGTTTCGTTGTATTACAGTACGGTTAGATGGCTTTTTGCCAGGAAGAAGAAAGAATGGATGGGGTGGAGTTAAAAAAAGAGGGAGTAGATTTTGTTAGAAGATAGGGGTCTCTCTATTTTCCTATCCCCTGTAACAACTTCTAACGCCTATCTTCCAACATAATTTACTCCCGCTTTTTATTTACTCTCCTACGGTTCTTTCTTATTTCTCTCCTCAGTTTTAATATTAATAACATTAATATTAATAGGATCCTCCTTGCCAATATCTGTTTCTATATATCATTCGGCCATTCTATGGGAATTGCGTCTTTATTGTAAAGGGCTTCTGAAGATAATATAAATACTTTTGGTTTTAGTTTTAGTTTTTGTGTGTGGGTTATTTAATGCCAAAAAGGTAGTTTTAAGATATTTATTTTAATGTTCGTTTATAGTGAAAAGTTGCTTCAGTCAGATTTTAATGAAATTTTTTTGTTTTTATTCTTTTTTATTTTAGAAAACTGAAAATGTCTTCTAGTTTTGTATCCAAAAATGTTTTGCTGAGAATAACTTTTTCCTTCAAAAATATGTTATGGTAATATTTTTTTTCTACAAAATTGTATTGTTGTAAATATCTTTCCACCAAAAATATACATTTTTCTATAAAGGTCTTTTTTTACTGATATATTCCTATAAAAGTGTATTCTTATACTTTTACAGTGTTTTGACCCCAGTTTGGGGCGTAGGCTATTTGCCCATAGCTGGGACCCTAACAGGTGCTACCACTCCGGGTCAGGGTGAACCTGGAAACAACAGCAATTAAGAGGTGGTTCCATGCTTTTCACAACCTCCCAATCAGTGGCCTTGCTTCTGGATACAGATTACCGTCATGCCCAGAACCAAAATACTTTCAGAATGTTCATAAATAATATTTTTCTTCATGAAATGATTATTTTGTTGAGTATTTTCAAATAAGATGTGCAACTGGTGTAAAATATTTTCTCCTTCTTCTATCTGTTGTGTCTCTTCAGTACGTTGGCGATCATGGCCTTCCACATCTTTCTCTCCCTAGTAGATCTTAACACCCTTCTTCTGTTACCCCTCCCGAACCGAGGTTTGCCATCTATTTACTTAAACCCATCAAATATGACATGCTTTGCTTTTTCCTCTATCTGACTTGTGAGTATCAGATTCTCCAGGTCCTCCTTCCTTATTAGATTTCCTAGTAACTTAAGCTGCACTTTTCCTGATGTTACCTTTATAATTTCTTTTTCGTTTCCATCCTCTTTAAAACGTCGTTGCTTACATGTTCGGTCCATCATATCCTCAGCATCCTTCTGTAGAATCACATTTCGGTTGCTTTGACCCTATCAATTCGTCTTTGGATTTCAGTGTTAGACTTTCCGTCTTCTGCTAGAACAACCCCAGGGATATAAATTTCTGTCCCTGTTGATCTTCGTACGCCCAGCCTAGGATAGTGATACGGAATTAGAAATCGGAGGGTTGAGTTAGAAATCCAATGAAATTACTTACATTTATCTATGCGCAAAAAACTTTTCATAATGTATGCATTGCTCTTTTCACTCCCACACAATGAGTTCAACATTAAGGCTGGAAAAAGTTTTGTAATTCTAGAGAAAAAATTGTTAATGCAATATTCACTCACAAAAAAAAAAAATATTTCAATGTTTTAGCTTAAATACAGATTGTTGATAATCCGTCAAAAACAACTCAATAAATAAATAAAAATAATAAAAAAACTTCAACTATCTTCTTTCCGTTTCTCTAACTAAAAACAATTTTCTCGTGATGTCTAGTATTTAAGAATAGTCAGGAAAATGTGTTTTTTTTTTCATCAATTTGAAAGTTTATTTGTATAAAAGAAGCCGAAAAAGACTCGGTGATTTCATTGACTTAGAAAAGGATTAATAAATCATAGAAAATATTTCAGCGACATTGAGAAAAAAAACAAAAAACAAAAAACAAAAAAAAAGATTTTATGTGGATAAACGATTTAAGATAAAGATGACACTGATGTTTGATACAACGTTGCAGAAAGCGAGATGCAAACATATTCAAGGGCTAACTGAGGTTTAGCTCCTTCCTCTTGTGCAATAGAGTCACTTTTAAATGTATGTAAAATACTGGACAATTTTATTTATCAAAATTTATTTATCAAAATATTTATAAATTTTATTTATCAATATACGCATCGCTCATTCGATAATGAATTTGAGCACGCTAGCTATTGGGCATGTTTATACGCGCTAAAAAGCCTGCATTCTTCTATCGGACGCTCGTGGCCTGGGGGTAGAATCGCCGACTGACGCCGATTCGGCCGGATTTCGATCCTGGGTTAAGAAGCAAACAGAGTCTAAGCCGAACTGATGAGCTGTGAAACAGATCTGTCTGTGGATGACTATAGTATATATATATATATATATATATATATATATATATATATATATAGAGAGAGAGAGAGAGAGAGAGAGAGTTACAGGAATTAATAAATATGTATGAGGATACACGCATAATGTTATTATTCAGGTTTTCATAAAATAGGGCTCGATGTAGTATGAACAAACCTATTATTATTAAATATAGATATTTTCCTCCGTCGATGGCACGACTCGGAGTTTCATGTGTTATGCAATTTTCAGGTGTATATTACACACTGACAGTTTAATAGATTGAGATTTTGATTTAATTTCAATTGTTGTTCGTGGAAGTTAAATCTTATAAGGTTAAATTACTGCATTTTTATAAGAAGAGTAAACATTTAAACATACTAAGCAAGTACAAGTAGATAAAAAATTTAAATTAAAATTTTAAAAGTAAAATTATGAAATTAAAAATTAATAATTAAACAAATAAAATGCAGAGAAATGAAATCAAAGGGGCATAATAAAGAAAGAAAGAAAGAAGAAAGTAAGAAAGGCTGGAAACGTCGATTATATTTATCAAATAAACCTTGTCTCTAAAACAACCGAAGTACCCACAATTTATCATGAGAATGTTGGAAAATGTAATTCTATCTTGTTTGTATAAATAAATGAAAATTTATTTATCGAACAGGATAATATCAATTTGTATGAAATTATTAAACTGTGAAAATGTTCTAAGAGACAGTGTAGCAACAAGTTCAAAGAATTAAGAGTTCGTTTGTTTTTTCAAAATGTGATTTGCGCATAAAAAGATACGTCTATTTTTCGCTATGCCGATCAATGAAGTAGCAATAAAGTCTTTGTTTCTTCCTTTCTGTTGTCGATAGCGAGTAAGTGAAGAAGAAGAAAATGAGATAAAGAAAACAGAGAGCGCAGTAGTGGGAATGTGTGTCGCTGGGAGAGTTGTGTTTAATCCGAGGTTAGAAAATTCTCTTCTTACATCATAGCTGTGTTGACTGTTCTCAATTTCCTTGTCTCTTTAACTGACCGACCGAAAAAGTGAATAAGTAGCCAACTCAATCATGTGACCGGCTCCGAACGCACACATATTTTTGGGTGGCATGAAATACGACACAGATCATTGAACGTTCAATTTGTTATTTTCCGTGAGTTTGTAAATCGCTCTCTTTTAATTGTTTAATAGAAATTTGACGCAAATTTGCTGTCTGTTTTTTTTTGGGGGGGGGCGGAGTCCTGTTTTTTCTATTCGTCAAAATATAGATTTCACACTGGCTCACAAACTTGCAAACAGTGAAAAAATGAGAGTTATTTTTATTTCTTATTTACCAGAGAAGTGAGGATGAAAGAGTGAAACGTACAGAGAAATCTGTATCGATTGAGGTCTAACAATTTAAGTAAGAATGAGGAAAATTTAGGCTTATTGGGATGAGTTCATTTTTGCTTCTATACCTTGTAAAATTTTGCAAAATAATAATAACAAAAGAACCATTCTATTCTCATTTAGAATTATCCACTAAACATTGTATTAAATGCAAAATTTCTTTTTAAAACTTGGGTGGTCTGATAACTATATATATATATATATATATATATATATATATATATATATATATATAAAGGAACACTCGAAGCAGATTCTAAAGCGGTTATAATGTATAATTTATTATCGAACGTATTCTAGAGTATGAAAAGATGCATTACAGAAACTTAACCGTCGAAATAAATTATGATTTATAACCACTTCAGATGATGACTTCAGTTTTCCTTTATATATTGCCTTGGATAATATCCGTTGAGCTTTCTACATAGACCTATCTCTTTAATAATTTTTTCTATCAAATAGATTATTTTCGATTATCCTCTCCGTTTACGGATTTGTCATCATTACTTATATATATATATATATATATATATATATATATATATATATATATATATATATATATATATATATATATATATATATATATATATATACGGAGAGGATAATCGAAAATAGATGAACTCATCCGAATAAGCCTAACTTTTCCTCATTTTTACCTAAATTTTTAGACTTCAATCGATACAGATTTCTCTGTACGTTTCACCTTTCATCTTCACTTCTGTGGTAAAAAAGAAATAAGAAATAAGAAAAAGCTCCCAACTGTTAATCTCACATATATTTGAACCATTATATATATATATATATATATATATATATATATATATATATATATATTGCAAACATGGGTGTTTTTTTAATAAATGACATCAGAATTATCATTTCTTTTTCGATTTCGTCAGTCTTAATGTACTCAAGTGATCTTTTTTTAATGTACCAAAAGAATTATCCCCTCTAAATATCGAATTTAAATTCTATCGTAATATAGAACTTAATGATATAAGTACTAAGTATCTTCGACGATTGTCGATACTGTGCATTGTAGTGCAATGGCTATCGGTCCAGAATGAGAAATGAGAGAATCAGGTTCAAATTTTACTTGAATTGGTTGCATTTACTTCTGTGCAAATTCCGTTGGGCAAAGAATTTACCAATTTTTTCTCTTTCCAGTAATGGTTTTAACAGCAGGACAGATTGAGTTCTAAGACTTGGTTGGCAATCAGTCTACTGATGAGACATGATCACCCAAACGTGTATCATGTATGATACTCAATTGACGGTCTGATCTTCAAAGAACAAATTCTATTTCTCTTTATTTTTAACGCAGATACAACAGTCATATTTCTGAAACATTATTCACCAGAAAAAATCTACAAATTTAATAAACTTAACATTTCTATTCTTCTTGTTAGAAACACACACACGCACAGACACACACACGTATATCTATATGTATATATATATAAATATATATATATATATATACAGATAGAAAATATATATATATATATATAATTTACATTTCTGTTCTTCTTGTAAGAAACGCACACACGCACGCGCGCGAACACACACACACACACACACACACACACACACATATATATATATATATATACAGACAGAAAAAATATATATACGCATGTATATATAGTAAATAGCGAACGTAATGCACGAAAGTCGTATCTTTCTGAATTGGTGTTTCGCAGTTAGAGTGCACGCTAAAGTCAGACAAATATATTGCTTTCATTAACAGATTTTAATTTTATTCGCTGCTTATAAACATTAATATTTGTCCATAAATTAACATTTGTTTCTGAGATGACGTATTTTATTTATTTATATTGTTCGCACTGTTGTCCTCATTTTTTTAACCATATTCGCGACGTTTCGGCCATTGATTATTATGCGAGGTCAGGTTAAAATGATAAGAAAGCTCCTACTATCACTTTAACAAAGATGCGTAAATCGGTCAATGCACACGAATATAAGCCATAAACACACACACACATATATATGCACAAACACACTTACAGGCACACACACGCACACACACACAATATAATTAACGACAGCAGTAGCAGCGAAAGATGACTATTTGTTGAAACGCACCGTCCACGAGCGGACGAGAAATCAAGCTCTCCTACCATTCTGAAGATGAGACTTTAATCTCGAAATATTAATGAATAATAAATAGGTAATACCCAACACCTTCTTTATCTTCCTTTGTTTTACAACGCATTGTTATGGCCTTCAAGAACTATCCATACACCTAACATGTTTAAATAAATAATAAGTTTAAACCACATATTAAAGCAGACTGATAATCATCAGAAGATTATTCATCCAGTTGGTAAAAAAAAGTCATCAATGGCAGATATGACGTCATGCTCACTACGATATTCGTTCCTAGTAAAATAATTTTGTATCTAAATCCGGAAAATAGGGAAGGAGATCAATCCGTTCAAAAACCACAGTCCCGCACAGCGTCCATTGAAACTAAGAACTTGGAAGATGGAGCATTGTCCTCATGAAATAAGTCCCCTTCTTTGGTTTTCCTGGGCGCTTGGTTTTGATAGCCTTTCGTTATCTTCTAACCAAGCAGGCATAGTGCTCTCCATTAATGGTGTAGGACATTTGAATGCCGTTAATAAATACAATGCCTTTTGTATCCCAAACAGACTGAGGACATCACCTTTGTGGCAGATAAAACGACCTTTGGATTCTTTGTAGCAGCAGAAAAGCGATTGCCCTTTTGTCTCTGGCTCAAAAGGATGAGCCCAAAACTTATCCTGGGTTAAGGAACGACGAAGAAAACCAGCTGGTTCTGCCTAAAATAATGTAAGATTTTCTAATGATGTGCTCAGCCTGTTGCCCTTTTGATGAAGTGTCAGAAAACAATACACCCAACCGAGCAGAAAATTTCATTCCACGGTCATTCGAAGTAATATTTTTAACTCTCTCATGCAATATGTTAATAGCATACATGCAGCTGCCCACTTTCGTACTGTTGATAAAGCTGGAGTATCATACTATAACGTAGCAACCATATCAACATGAATGTCCTCCACAGTAAAACTCTTTTTGCCACTGCGATATTGAGCAATTTCCGATTGCCAAAATACATTATATCAGTAAAACCACTTAAAACAAAATAATAAACCTGGCGCTAAATATTAACACAATTAAACACTATATGTGTGTATGTTTCTATTTTTGTGTGTGTGTGTGTGTGTGTGTGTGTGTGTGTGTGTGTGTGTGTGTGTGTGTGTGTGTGCAGTTCTCTCCAAATGTATTGGAATGGCAAGTCAAGTCCCTTTGTTTTTGTTGTTCTCTGAAGAAAATCAAAAGATGAACATGAGACAAGAGTTCAAAATTTCAGCTTTTATTTCCTTGTATTTACAATTAAATGTTCTAAACAGCTTAAGTTATACCACTATTTGTATCAGAGCCAAAATTTAGGCGTGCAAAAGTAAAGGAACAAATAGTGTTGCAGTAAATAAGATTTAATATTTAATCATTGCAAGTCTTGCTTGCAATAACTTCATCAAGCCTGCGAGCCATTGACTTTACAAAACTTCTGCACTCTTCATTGCTGATGGTTTTCCAGTCTTTTGACGCAGCTTCATTTAATTCTTGTTTGTTTCGGTGGGTGTAACCTTCAGTCACCTCTTCAGGAAATGAGTTAACTTCCGGTGATTTGGTGATCAGTCTAAAACTGTCCAATATGTAATTTGACTGGAAATAATGATTATGTTTATATTATTCTAGAGCAGTGTTTCTCAACCGGTGTTTCATGAAATCATAAGATTTCTGTTCGAAACAATCATAACAAGGTAACTACATTTTGTCCCTTCATTTTTGTTTCATTTTATATTCGTATAGTTACTATACACCAACGATATATTGTTTGAAAATTTCTTTCTTATTACAATTAAAACTTCAAACCCTTATATTATTCAAAACTATAATAATCACAAGCAACATATTTAGTAATGTCAATAAGGAGTCAGTGTAAAACCACCTTTACTGGTTAGAGGACAGAACCTGTATGTGACGGATTAGTGTATCATTAAGTGACTCACTCGAGTAAAGGACAGATGTCCAGTGTCCAGATATTGTTTTTTTTTTTTCACGTGAATTACGATGAAAACATAAATGACATTAATATGAAAATGGTATATAATATTTTTTATGCGGGTGAACTCTGAGCCATGAAAACTAATTCAAGGGTCACTTCTTTGACATCAAAACAGGGGTTCCTCAGGGTGACACCATTGCTTTTTATATCTGTTATCATCCTTGATTACGTATAAAGAGTTTCCATAATCTAGGTTTTACTTTACAACCAAGCCTCGCAAGTTGATATCCGGCAAAAGTTGACAAATATTCACCAGCTTATGCCTTTTTTTTTGAGTTGGACGCATTCATGATAAATTTCCTCGAGATTAGTTAACATGCATTTCTCTCTAATGTGGCAGACAATATTTATCTGCAGACTTCTGAATCCATTCTGCTTCTATCATCCTGAGTTACATCATCATTAAATATAAATGAGCCTATTCCAAGAGAGGTTATGCAATCGCAAGTTAAGTTTCTGCCTCCACTTTGTTTCACAAATGAAATGGTATCTTTGAACCATAAGCAGATCTTTTCTTTGTCCACACTTTTGTCTTTCCATCACTTTCGTTGAGATTAATCTTGTTCCCATCAATCTATAAACCACTTTTTCCATAACCTTTGTCGCTAATCTCTGTACTTCCTTTGAAACTCCAATCTAGACTTCTGATCCTTACTGATGAAAGACATGTTTTTCTTTCTATCACTTTCTTTGGGATTAATCTTGTCCTTATCAATCTATAAACTATTTTTTCCATAACTTTTGTCGCTAATCTCTGTACTTCTTTTTAAACTCTAATCTAGACTTCTGATCCTTACTGACAAAAGATACGTTTGTTTTTCTATCACTTTCGTTGGGATTAATCTTGTTCTCATCTATAAACCATTTTTTCCATAACTTTTGTCGCTAATCTCTGTACTTCTCTTCAAAATCCAATCTAGTCACCTGATCCTTACTAATGATGAGTGGTTTGCAACATGTGGTATGGCTACTATATTTCTGCTCTTGAAGTATTCTTTGAACGGCGGATTGTGAAACTTTTAACCCTTTCACTGTAGAGGCTGGTAGTGTTGTATTGACTGCTGATTTTGGTTTTTCCTTACAGATCTCACAATGTATTGGTCATAAATTTTTGTTAGCTGACCTGTTCTGTCTGTTTCTCAGTGCACAAGCCGAATCTTTATATTTCAGGACATTACAAATTGTGTTAGTTTTGACGAAGAATTTCAGTGGCTCTGATCGACTTTTCCCAGATTGCTTTTCCTTCCTAGACAGCTCTCCGTCTTCCTGTTGGTTTATCCTTTTTAACAAAAGATGCAGTCTTTACAGGCGAAACCCAAGGGTAAAACCAAGAGCAGTCACTCTGAATTATTTAACATTTAAACAATAAATCTAAAATGGGAAATCTGGGCAACGAGAAACACCTGTCATGTATTCTTTTTGCTGTTCACTTGAAAATGGGTAGATTCAAATAAAAGGTGATATAACGTTAGTTTTTTTAATATATTAAAAGGTAAATGCCAGAAAAGAGAAATTGAGGTTCTGTGCGCTTGTCTGATATTCATCTTTTGATTTTAACCCAAATGTTCTTAAAAAACAACAAAAACAAAAGAATTGGCCTTGTCATTCCAATACGTTTCATAGGGGACTATATATATATAGTTTATAAAGGAAAACTCAACACGTCATTTCAATTGGTATAAACAATAGCTCATTTCAGTGAGCTTAATTGGCTCATATCATCAGACCTTACAATATATCCTCCATCTGGTACAACATTTCTGTCGGAATGTAATTGAAATGAGCTATAGTTTATAACCAATTGAAATGACGTGTTGAGTTTTCCTTTATAAACTTCATATCACTCTGGTTAACACCCAACGAGCTCTCTATGTGGATTTACCAATTAATATTGGACTGATACCTATATATATATATATATATATATATATATATATATATATACAATATTTGTATCAGATGGAGGAAATATTGTAAAAGGTCTGATGATATGATCTAATTAAACTCATTGAAATGAGCTATAGTTTATAACTGAAATGACGTGTTGAGTTTTCCTTTATAAACAATATATATATATATATATATATATATATATATATATATATATTGTTTATAAAGGAAAACTCAACACGTCATTTCAGTTATAAACTATAGCTCATTTCAATGAGTTTAATTAGATCATATCATCAGACCTTTTACAATATTTCCTCCATCTGATACAAATATTGTAAAAGGTCTGATGATATGAGCTAATTAAACTCATTGAAATGAACTATAGTTTATAAGTAATATGACGTATTGAGTTTTCCTTTATAAACTTCATATCACTCTGGTTAATACCCACCGATATGGATTTACCAATTAATATTTTATATTAAGGTAAACTTGTTTGATTATCCTCACTGTTTACGGACTCACACACACACACACACACACACACACACACACACACACACACACACACACATATATATATATATATATATATATATATATATATATATTATATTATTATTGTAAAACGTACCAAGAAAACAGTATCACTAATAATGGCTAAAATCATTAAGTCCTACAGTTAACAAAACGGTAAATGTAGTCGTCAAACCCAAAAGGTAATAAAAAATTGGTAGAGGGGAATCAAAAAAAGAAACAAACAAAGCAAAATCTGTGTTCGAAAGAAAAAACACAAGACGAAAACCTTAACAATAAAGAGCTCAATACGAAAGTACGAAAGTAGAGCAAAGACACGAACTAAATCTAAAAGATTTAGTTCGTATATATATATATATATATATATATATATATATATAGCGCCCAAATAAAACATTTTGCTGAGCAATGACAATGATATTATTATTATTAAAGCTCTAGTGAGTCCTTTTGCAACGACCAACGTAAGAAATATAAACTTATTCCTTTCTATAACAAACTTAAGAAAAATATTTCTTTTTTTTTACTTCATATTGACAATAATATAAATTTCGATTATATTGATTAGAATATTACCAAAACTTTCATGTTGAACTACAATTAATATAACCGGTATCCTAATGCGACACTGCATCTGTTTATGTGTGTTTCTTGTGAGAAAGATATACATTTATTCACTGAGTTCGATTTATTAGCTCAGTAGCAAGTGTTTTTTCTAACGATGTCTTACATTATCGTAAATTATTAGTGAAAGAAAGTTCTCAAATATTCCTTTCATGAAACAAACAACGCGATTCATAAACAATTTAGAAATATTGGTAGTTCACTATAGTGGCCACAAAGATGCATTTTAAAGACATTTTTATTTTGTCTAGACTTCTATTTGACTGTCTACAGCAGAGAAATCGTGCCTTTTATAAGGGCATTAGTGAAAGTTGAAATAAACGCGAAAAAAGAAATAAGCTACCTCGGCTGAAATATGAACTCCGTTTGCTGATTTACAAGTAGTTAACGACTACACCACAATTCCCAAATAAGAGAAACATAAAACATTAGAAGAAATATTGTCACTTAAACTGAATATTCATCACGCAACATATTACATCGTCTGGGTAGCGTTCAATATTTGACACTCTATTGTTTGTTAATAAAAACACAGTTTTGCTATAAGGTCACAGGTTCAAAGTACGGGTCATGTAAACTTGTCGTTATAGGAATCGGAAATGACGTGTACGGAGGAGAAAAAGATGTCTTTTGAAAACAGGGTGGTCAATAAATGCAAAAGATAAAGAACATATGAAGAAAGTCAGCTGAAAAAAATATTGATAGAAATATTAACAAAGTCAAAGAAATTATTTCGACTGTTCTAAATTACAACGCTTTAAAACATTTCCATAAAGAAAAATGCAAATAGTAAAATAAAATATAAAATAACAGCTGCAAAGAGGACCAGCAACGTAATAATAATTTAGTATTATATTTAATTATTTAGAAATGTGTTTTCAGTAATGTTTCTTTTGAAAAGGCGTGAGCGTTCATTGTTGATGGCGGTTGTTCACGTTTAAACTATCATTGTGCAATCTACGTATGTTCCGGTGCAAGATGTGCGATGTGGTACAGTGAATAGCAGCTTGGAACGAGAAATCGGAGAGCCGAGTTCAAGTTGAATTCGTTGCTTTCACTTACGCGCAAATACACTTGGAAAAGGTAATAATCCATTTCTTCTCCCCCATCTATGGGTTAAAAAGCGGGACATATTGGGCTCCATAGTCTTGGTGTGCAAATATTTTAGTGTGGAAGGTAATGGCAAACTACTGCGGAGAAATCATGTCCGTCAAACATGTCTTTTTCGAGACATAATCGCCCAAGAGTGGTTGGCACTTAATTAACTAAATGCAATTTAAAGACGAGTATAAATTTCATTTTAATTCAATAACATAAAAGACTTGGTGTGTGCGGACAGACTAATGGGTACTGTCGCAAAAAATAGTATCAGAGTAAATGGTTCAAATTTTATTAACTTCACTTTTGCCCTGATGCTTTAATATAATCAAATGAGGTAGCAGAAGAAAGTAACAAGAAAGGACTAGAAATAAACTGCACGAAAACCGAATGCATGGTCATCACTGAAAAGGGCAGCCCAAAATGCCAAATACAGGTCGGGGATACCAGAATCAAGCAGGTACAAAATTTAAATACCTGGGAAGCGTTATAACAGAAGACGGAACGTGCGACACAGAGATCCGAAGGCGAATTGCCATGGAGAAAGAAGAACTCCAGAAGTTGAGTAAAGTATTAAGAACAGGACAATTTTGCTAGAAACTAGGAAGAGACGACTGGATTGCTACGTGCTGTCCGTCCTTCAATATGGCAGTGAATGCTAGACAATACCATCAAAGATGAAGGAAAAACTTGAAGCACCTGAAATGTGGTTCTACAGAAGTATTGCTGCGAATATCATGGATGGAGCATGTGAGCAATGATGAGGTCTTGGAAATGATGGAAACAAGAAGGAAATTAATACTGAGCACCAGGAAGAGACAGCTGAAGTTCCTGGGACATGCAATGAAGAAGGAGGGCTTGGAGAACCGATACTAACAGGCGAGATAGAAGAGAAAAAGGGACAGAGGAAAGCAACGGATAACATATTTGAAAGACCTAATCAGATGGATGATGGTACGAGTGTTGCATGGTGTAACTGGAGAAGGTGTGCTCAGAGCCACCAGGGATAGGGAAAAGTGGAAGGCCATGATCGCCTACGTCGTGAAGGGACAAGGCACATAAAAGAAGAAGATTGCCATTACTAATTCTTTCTTACTTGTCTATGAGACGTAATGTCCATATCGGCTCGTAACGAGAAATTGGAGTGCCGAGTTCGAATTCCAGGTGAATTCCTTGCATTCACTTACGCGCAAATACCCTTGGGAAAGGTATTAACGCGTCTCGTCCCTCAAGTTATGAGTTAATAATAGGACAGATTGGGTTCTATAGCCTTGGTTGGAAATCATTCTACCACAGAAAGCAATGGCAACCTACTGCGGGATAATCTTTTGTCCAGTCAGTCATGTCTCTTTCGAGACATGATCGCCCAAGCGTGTATCACGTATGGCATTTAACTGACTAAATATCATATTTGAAAACATGATTAAGGCTTCTACCGGTCATAAAGTGGGGGGATCGGTTTAATATTGTTATGAAGTAATAAACTGATCTCCCACTAATTACTACTTAATAATATAATGAATCTCTTCCCCCTCTAGCTATGAGTCAAATAACAGGACAGACTTAACGCAGTAAGCAATGGCAACCTACTGCGGGATAATCTTCTGCTCGGTCAGTCATGTCTCTTTCGAGACTTGATCGCCCAAGCGTGTATCACGTATGGTACTCAACTGACTGACTGATTTACAACTCTCTGGCTTAGAATTATAGGCAGCCTGATTTTTGAAAGCCTCGTTTCTTTTAACTCTAAAACAAGAAAAACAGCTAGCTTATTTGACATCTTTCAGCGCACTAAAATATATTTCCCGTCAAAATGTATTCTATCACACCGGTAACTTTAATTAAACACTGCGTATAAATATTCAGACAATGAATTCATAAAAATTGCAATGCAACATTGACAACAATTAATAATAATAGTAATAATAAATAATATCTTTCGAGACATGATCGCCAAAGCGTGTATCACGTATGGCACTTAACTGACTGAATGTCCATTGCGCTCACTTTCAAATTCACTTTCGAAAGGCATGGATGTATCTCTAATCATACCTACACAGATATGACGTACAACAAGATATACTAGGTTCTCTGTGTTTTTGTCAAAACGATAGCAAGGGTAACAAGAAAAGACATCAATATATTTTCCCCGAAATCATGGTAATTCATGTAACAAAGAAAAGAAATCTGTAGAAATCCATGATCCTCTAAATTCTTAAGGGACATGACATTTATAACCAAAATAGTATTAATACTGTCAATCGGAATGCTTCGCTTCGAACAACTTCAAAATAAACGCTGATCTAGCATGCTTGCAAACGTAGACTTTGTCCAGTTTCTTCGTCGTTTCCATATTTTAGACGCCTTTGGTATTAGGAACTAATCTAGGACTTTCGCAAAGTAAATGCAATATGGAAGGTGGAGAATGGAAAATATTGTCTATGAAGATTCTACGAACCAATAGATTGTAGCACATAGTAGATGAATATATCGCTGACTTTTTTTGACTGAAATTATTCTTATATCCTTAATATTCATATTTACAGTGTGTCTAAAAAAACTACTTTTAAGTCCAGATTCTACTTTTACATCTAAATGAAGCAAAGGAGTTTTATTTGTATGACTTGTCACTTAATGTTCGTTTTAGCTTATAGAATATGGTTGATTTATTGTAAAATAAGAAATAAATACAATGTTTGAATCTGGTTAGATGCTACTGCTCTTTATTTCGAGGTTTTTGAGAAAATCCAAAAAAAGATCTGTCAGGTAATCAATCTTGACTCTACATGTCAAATTCAGACACTTACTCACCGACGTTGCGCGACTTTCTCTATGGTTTTTATACGAATATTTTCATGGTAACTGCTTTGACGAACTTTTTTCATTTGTGCTTAAGATAGACACCTATAAGTTCTACCCATTTGCCGTTGCGAACATTAAATGGAATAGCCACTTTTATTGTAACAATTTATTTTCTCGTACTTCTCACCGGTGGAAATTTCTTCTGTTTACTTAATTTCGTGATAATCTTCAGAAATTTAACTGCAACGTCAATCGCTATCTTTTGTCTTCTTGAATCCTGTTCATTCTTTGTCATTTCTTCAATCCTCTCTATACGCGGCCCCTACTCAGTAGTGGCATTTCCACTTTGCTTGCAGTGCAATGAGTTTCCTTAAAAAGTAAGTAATCCGAAAAATCTTTTCAAACTTTTCGACTATTTGTCAATGTAGAAACACGCTAACGCACTTCCCATATTTGAGACTGTTGTGGGATTCTCCCTTTGTATATGATAATGGACTCGACTGAGTATACATATACTGTTGCCAGAGAGTAGAGAGTAATCGTGCGAGTTATCGGAGAGTGCCGGAACTGATACGTAAGTTACCGAGAGATACCGAAGTTACCCAGAGACTACCGCATCAGAAGTCAGACTAGCTCTGATCTCCACTCAGCTAGAATAATATACACGGATATACTATTTCCAACGACTTCACTTCAAGACTTGTATATATTTATTTCTTACTAATAGTATTCTTGGATTTACTAACCTGCGTTAAAGTTTGTTTAATACTTTCAGTATAACCTACTTTTCTCCATATCTGTTTTGTTGTTCATTATTTTGTGCAGTTCTTCACCCGGAATCAACAACAGAGGCGAATTTGAGCGGGCTGCTACATCGGCGTATATGTTCAATTCATTTACGATTGAAATAGCTAAATGCAACCGCCAATTCTACTTCAAAGATTCATTTCTTGCATTTCCAACCGGTTGATCTCCCTCCAGTTTACTTCCTTTCCTGATAACTATAATCCTCAAAAATTAAAATACAACGTCAATTTCCATCTTCTATCTTCTTGAAACTGTTCATTTTTTGTTCTTCTTTCAACACCCCCCGCCCTATAACCAGCATTTTCTCTCTTCTTCCCTCTCTTTAACACCCTGCATAATATGGAATTTCTGATTTGTCTGGGGAGAAATTATCAAAAATATTTTTTCACACTTCTTAGAGTCATTGTTTCGGGGTTTATTATTCTTGGATTGAAATTTACAGTGGAATTCACTTAAAATCACTAAATCTCAGAAATTATCTAAAAATCTTGAAAACTTCTTTTCCTGACAAATTGTCCCTTTTTTAAAAAAATAAATATGGAGATATTAATATTCGGTCAGATTTTTTGCGAGTTGGGTGAGCCGAAATGACATCGTGTCAAAAACATTAAAAACCTACGAAGAACACGTATATATAAATATATAATCTCATATTTTATTCTTCGACGGCGACACTTTGTAGAGCAGAAGGACAGTCGGAGAGAGCTCGCTCACACGAAGAAGCTGTCGGGAGACGGAGGCCACAGGGAGTTTTACATTCTCAAACTAAATTCTAGACTTTATGTAATCTTAAAACTCCCAACCGACACACATACCAGCTCAGGCATATTTGTGTTTGTTCAACACCCACAAGGCCGACATTTTGTTTATATTACAACTATACTGAGCGGACCTTGCTGGGGGAGAGTGTGTTATCTAGAGTAGAAAAAACAGTCTGAACAAAGCAAAAACCCTCGGTCACAGTGACTAGTATAATCATCGACAGCTGCCAAAGGGTCTCATCTACCCAATTTCACTCACCAGATATGGATCAGACTGTTGTATAGTTTTCAGGCACTTTCTAAGGGTGACACACGCCATGACCGTCTCCTGCAGACCGATAAAATTAAGTAGGTATCTTTCTGACAATATCATTATGTTACAAAGATAATTACTCCGTACAAAAACCTGAGTAAACAAGGCCTAAAAATATGAAAGTAAAAAGACTATGAAAGTTAACATTACAAGAAATTTTGTGTATTCATTCTTGAAATAATGTCATATAATTTGTTTGCTATCTTAATTTTAAGTTGACATTTGATTACATGTAAGTTGTTTGATAACTCTTTAGATTCACAGGAGTAATTCTATCTTTTGGGACAAGAATCTAGTCTTGTCCCAAAAGATAGAATTATGCGTATGATCGTGAAGTGATCAAATCTTTCTTTTCATCAAGAACATTTAATGTTAAGTTAGATATTTTTTTACTCAGTCATAAAGCCAGTCAATTTTAAAGCAATTCGTTCTTTACTTGAAGCGAGAATATTTGCAATGTCTGTAGAAAGGATCTCTGGAATAATTAGGAAATTTCAGCGATACTCTTTGACCAGGAAGACTTACGCTTAATGATTTCATTTTTTCAAGACAACGCTACCAACAAAAATTCTGTATTTTTTGTTAGTTGACCTTTACAAAAATAAAGTACGCATAGAATGTACTTTACTCTTTCAGATGTTCTTTTCTTCTTCTTTTATGTGCCATGTCCTTTCAGGACGTAGGCGATCATGGCTTTCCACATCTCCCTGTCTCTGGTGGCGCTTAGTACGCTTTCTTCTGTAGCACCATGTAACACTCGTTCCGTTTATCCACCTGATCAGGTCCTTCAAATATGTTACCCGCTGTTTTCCACTGTCTCTTTTTCCCTCTATCTGACCTGTTAGTAACAGATTTTCCAAGCCCTCCTTCTTCATTGCATGTCCCAGGAACTTTAGTCTCTTCCTGATACTCAGTATTAATTTCCTTTTCGTCTCCATCCTTTCTAAAACCTCGTCATTTCTCATATGCTGGGTCAATGATACCCGCAGCATCCTTCTGTAGAACCACATTTCAGCTACTTCAAGTTTTTCCTTCATCTTCGAAGATATTGTCCAACATTCACTGCCATATTGAAGAACCGACATCACATAGCAATCCAGTACTCTCCTCTTTGTTTCTAGTGAAATTGTCCTGTTTCTTAATACTTTACTCAATTTCTGGAATTCTTCTTTCGCCATGCCAATTCACCTTCGGATCTCAGTGTCACTTTCAGTCTTCTGTTAGGGGTTCTTTCGGGTATTGTTTTTTACTCAAGCATAAAGCGAGTCCATTTTAAATCAATGCGTTTTTGCTTGAAGCGATAATATTTGCAATGTCTGCAGAAAGAATCTCTGGAATAATTAGGAAATATCAGCAATACTCTTTGACCAGGAAGAATTTTTTAAAAAATTATTTCACCCCAAGCAAAGCATTCCACTGCCACTATTGCGCAGGGGGTTATATAGGGGAAAGTGATGAGAAAGAGTGGTTAGGGTGTTAGACAGGGGAAAGTGATTGGAAAAAGTGGTTCGATAGAGGAAATGTCAGAAGGAGGCTGATAGACGGGTAATGATAGCGAGGTAGAAGGGAAGAGTGTTTGAGAGAATGTATGCCAGTTAGTGTGTTAGGAGGTGTCTAGTGACCTTACATTTAAACTCCTGGAGATTGTAGCTGTCGGGGAAGCAAGTATATGGAAGGGAATTCCACAGGCGAGAAAAGAAGCTGTTGGAGTAGAAATTGCGGTTACATCAAATCTGTTTCACCTTAAAAGGGTGGAACCTAGTAGCTAATCTAGTATCTCGTGTAAATTCATACCTAGGGGGCACCAGTGATCTAAGTTCTTCGGGGCAGAAGCCGTGAAAGTATTTATATTAGAGGCACAGGGAAGCCACGTCACGCCGGTGAGAGAGTGACTGCAGCCGATCTACCAAGCCGGTATCGATCACATTGCAGATTCTCCGTTGTATTTTGTCAAGAAGCCCGAGGAGAATAGCAGGGGCACCTGACAAGATGTGGCAGCAGTATTCAATACACGGGCAGATGGTAGATTTACGCCTAATAATTTCATTTTTTCTGTACAACACTACGTACAAAAATTCTTTATTTATTTGTTAGTTGACCTTTACAAAAATAAAGTACGCATAGAATGCACTTTACTCTTTCAGATGTTTTTAAATTTCACTTTCTTTTGGCACGAAGCCGTTTTTAGAGGACACACGGTGAGGAATTAACACATTACGATTGAACCGCGACTAAAATTTTCTAAGAATTACAACACCCAGATTCGTCCGTCTTAAGTCTCGGGCACGAACTGAAGATCGAATTCATGACACATTAGTAATGATCAGCCAGACAAGACGGAAATCATTGCAACAAACCCAGACGCTCAATAGCATTGCTGGATTGTATTGAGCTCACAGTACGGGGTGAATTTTGGGCGTTTTTCCAAACAATTAGTGATGAAAGGTTCTCTATAATCAACTTTACAAAAACGTCAAGAAGGGATAAAGTTTGTAATGCAAGTAAATAAAATGCAATTCTACATATTCAAAAGTAGTACCCATCAAAATTCGCAGAAATTTTTAAGTAACGATCTCGATCAACTGAATACGTGTTTGGTGAAGAATCAAAATATTTCTCCACAAGCTTCTGTTTGAATATCTTTGTATTTTGGCTATTTATAAGTTAAGTTTAATGTGCTTTTCAAGTAGCAAAGTAGTGATATATATATATATCCGAGTGAAGAAGGAACGAGGTGGAATTTACAACGTCCAAAACATTAATTTAAACAGTGCTCGATATATAATAAAGAGCTGTGAATATTTATTATAAATTATATTTTAGGACATGTACAATTTCTTTTTATAGTTATCCACTACAAATCGTACATTTTGTTTCAACATTGGACTTACAATGTCTCATCAGGTGGTGTAGAAAGGAATGAAAGGCCTCTTTTCTTATATTTGACAAGTTGTGTGTGGGATGTTGGTGAGGGTTAGAGATAAGGAAGTAAGTCTTGTAAATTGTCCGTATATTTTTCATGTACTCATGATCACGGACTCATGATAATAAATAAATCTACGGGAGGTAAGGTCGATAAAACTAGAAATTTAATTCATAAAGACTTTAACATTCTTGGTCGTAACGTAGTAATTAACCCTAATATTAAGCAAGTTGACTTCCATAACATTAGACTTAGTATTGAATACCTTCTAACCTTACATGAAAAATAATTCTAACCCAACCTATATAAACCCCAATTCTAATCACCCACCATCATTTATCAAGCATATCCCATCATCATTAGAACGCCGCATTAACATACACTCCTAAAATAAAGAAATATTCGATAAACACAAAATAATCTACGATAAAATTATCAAAAACAGCGGATATCAATCATCCAAAATTAAATTTGTTGCTCCAAAAGCTCAAAAGGAAGAAATAGAAACACAAATATCATATGGTGTAACCCTCCTTTTAAACTGGGACAACAACATGTGTTTTTTGGGGGGTTGGGAACAACTGTAATAGTAAGTCATGATTTTTCTTTGATTTTATTTTAATTTTTTGTTGTGGCTAATTTTAAAAGTTTCATAGTTATTTGAGGGAGTGCTTTTTTGTCTTGTATTTTTTTCAAAAAAAAATTTATTTACTGGAGGATAATTTTAAAAAAAAATTTGTTTTAAAATTCTTCTGTTAAATTCCTTGGTCGTCTTCTTTGCTCGGCCATTGTATAGTTGACACCCACCCACCCCGCATATACAGCACGTAGCATCCAAAAAGATAAAATAATTCTTCTATCAACTGGTTTAAGCACGTGTCTTTTTGGGTTGGGAACAACTTTAATAGTAAGTCATGATTTTGCTTTGATTTTATTTTATTTTAATTTTTTGTTGTGGCTAATTTTAAAAGTTTCATAATTATTTGAACGAGTGCCTTTTTTTGTCTTGTATTTTTTTCAATGAAATTTATTTACTGGACTTTAACTAGTTAAAACTTAACTCAACGCCCCTACATTTTCTTCTTTTTTTTCAGTTGGAGTAGATAGACTAAATTATCGCCCGGTTCACACTCCACCCACGTCTATTGTACAGGTGTAGAGGCTCATTCCTTGTTCCCTGTTTAGAATGTGGTTGCCGGCTTTCTCTTTTCCAATCTTTTCACTTGTCTTTTTCTCATTTTTTTTATTTATTTATTTTTTCAATTGGAGTAGATAGACTAAACTATCGCCCGGTTCACACTCCACCCACGTCTATTGTACAGGTGTAGAGGCTCATCCTTTGTTCCCTGTTTAGGATGTGGTTTCCGGCTTCCTCTTTTCCAATCTTTTCACTTTTCTTTTTCTTATTTTTTATTTATTTATTTATTTTTCAATTGGAGTAGATAGACTAAACTATCGCCCGGTTCACAATCCACCCACGTCTATTGTACAGGTGTAAAGTCTCATCCCTTGTTCCCTGTTTAGGATGTGGTATATATATATATATATATATATATATTGATGTGCATATGCGCATATACACATCTAAATACTTATATACATCCATACATCAATATATATATGGCTACATTTATGGGTCAACAGTCGTTTGGTGGGTTATTTAATGTTGAATTTTGAATAGTGCCCTCAGTCAGAGTCAAACATATACTATATATCATCCAGAAAGGTCTCGCTAATCATAACCTCAAGTTGATGCGCGTTCCTAAGAAGAAGCGATCAAGATGTATGACCGATATATATATATATATATACATATATATATATATATATATATATATATATATATTAGGCAAGGAGATACATTCTAAATGAAAATAGAATGGTTCTTTTCTTATTATTACTTTGCAAAATTTTACAAGGCAAGCAAGCAAGCAAAGATGAACTCGGTTGGATAACGCTAAATTTTCTTCATTCTTGTATTGATGAAACTGCGATATAGGTAATAATTAAATATTTATAAATTCATTTGATGCACATGTTATTGTGCAGTATTAACAAAAGAACCATTCTATTTTCATTTACAATTATTCACTTGGCAATAAATACTAAAACATAGTATGAAATATATCATTTTTTAAAACATTGACGTGGCCTAAAAGTTATGGCCGGTAGTGTGCATTTCTTGGTTTCGCCTGGTCTAACCTTTCCGGCTAAGATCCTCCATGCAACTTACATAGTAGCCAGTCCCCCACATACTCTCCGTATTCTATCGATGAGTAAGCTCCACTCAAACAGCTAATTCCTGCGAACATTTGCTCTGTGGAACAGACTCCCAAGAGGATATTCCCCCGATCATTACAATCGTAACCCGTTATGTCTAGAATTATTCTTTATCTTCCTCTCCTATCCATATTAACTACCTCTTAACATAAAACCCTACCTCGAGTGGCCTTCGAGCCTTGTACAGAATGATTGGCTTAAAGTAAGTTCAACAAAGCTGATCTGGCGTAGTGAGTATGATGTTCATCAATAATTCATTGTCTTGGGATAGCGTTCTTTTAAGCTAAGATAAAGAAATATTTATCAACCATGAATTCTTTTGGAGTTTTGTAGATATCGATAGTGTTATGAAAAAGCAAATAATTCGAAAAGTCATTTATCTAAGAGATACATCAATCGGCGTTGCGTTTCGAACGAACATCAATTCTTCCTTGTTTTTTTTATTTTATTTTAATGTTTATTCTTTTCTCTTCTTTCATCTTTTTTATTTTGTTGTTTTTTTATGACTTTTTTATGAAATCATTCCTCCTCTTTCTTCATCAACTTTATTACTACCATCTTCCGATTTTCTCTTTGATCATTTCCATACTGTCTGCGAACTCACCATGAAGAATCAACTAAATCAATTCGCCGATAATCTTTCTATATCTATCTTCAATATGTTTTCTTCTGAAGTGCAACATGAACACATGCATGCTTCTTCCTTTTGAACTTGATGCCCGTGTTTCACATTAAATCAAAAGTATGACGTCAACAATAATATTCATGTAGAGATTTCGTTTATTAAAAAATAATTCTAAGACATATTCAGTAACCACCGAGCGCAAGGCCCTACAAAATAAAACCGCCCTCATGAATGAATTCTTGAAATTATTCAAAATTATTTTTGAAAAGTTTTTTCATTTGGTATTTGAGATTACGAACTGAAAAAAAAAACCCTCCTCAGTTATATGACACATTGTGGCCTGGGTGTTGCGTTGCTTCAAGAATAGAAAAAAACATAATGGTTGGAGGAGTGATTGAGATTTCTTGAACCAACCAACACAATACACCATATCTTTTTTTATGCCTCTTTTTTTTTTTTTTTTTTGAAACCAAGAACTTTTCGGTTCATCTATGTCTATATTCTTTTCATTTGTGGAGTTTATTTTCTCGCCAGAGTGACAGCATTGACGCAGACCGACTCCTATAAGAATGTCTACCTACTGAGCATGTGAATAGGACAAAAAGAAAAGAGAGCAGAACTTTATAAAAATAAAAATAACTAGAAAATACGCTAGCTACAATATTCAGTGTCAGTAGCAAATATTTCAAAGGTTTTACTCTGTACCTGTAGAAGAAAGGTAAATAGTCACATTGATATCTTTCATAGGTACACAATCACCTGAACGTATTACAAGCTTGTGAGGTGTTTTTTTAGAGACCTACCAGCTTTTATGAATGTAAGTTTCTAAGAATATCTCTGAATAACATTCAAAGTATTATTTTATTTATTCTATCTTTGGTATTAGTTGTATTTTCAATAAATAGAAAAAATAATCACATTTATATCCTATTTGAGAAACAGTAGAACAGCGTGGAATTAAAAGACGAAGAATGTCTGAAAGGTGAAGTAAATTTAGAAAGGTGTTTTAGATTTGAAGTGTGTTGTGTTGCAGTGAAACGACAAATCGGGGAGCCGAGTTCGAATTCCAGTTGAATTCCTTGCATTGACTTACGCACAAATACCCTTAGAAAAGGAATTAATACATCTCTTCCCTCCACTGATGGGTTAAATAATAGGAAAGTTTGAATTTTATAGCCTTGGATGGCAACCAGTTTACCGCAGAAACAAATGGCAACCTACTGCGGGATAATCTTCTTCCCATTCAGACATGATCACCCAAAGCGTGTATAAATTATGGCACTTAACTAACTGACTGAATATAATAGTTGGAAACAATTAAAACATCTACTGGGTATAAAGTGGGGGATCAGTTTTCCATTATTATGAAGTAATAAACTGATCCCCCACTAATTATACTTAATATAATAATGTAATAAAATCTATCTCTTCTTCCTCCAGCTATGAATTAAATAGCAGCATTGGGTTCTATAGCTTTGGCTAGTAACCAGTCTACCGCAGTAAGCAATGGCAACCTACTGCGGGATAATCTTCTGCCCAATCAGTCATGTCTCTTTCGAGACCTGATCTCCCAAGCGTGTATCACGTATGGTACTCAACTATCTGACTGATTTACAACTCTCTGGCTTAGAATTATAGGCAGCCTGATTTTTGAAAGCCTCGTTTCTTTTAACGCTAAAACAAGAAAAACAGCTAGCTTATTTGACATCTTTCAGCGCACTAAAATATATTTCCCGTCAAAATGTATTCTATCACACCGGTAACTTTAATTAAACACTGCGTATAAATATTCAGACAATGAATTCATAAAAATTTCAATGCAACATTGACAACAATTAATAATAATAGTAATATAAATTTTAAAAACTATTAAAATATAAAAACTTGGAAATTGAAATAGAAAAAATGTGGAAGCTGAAAACAAAAATAGTGCCAGTGATAGTAGGATCATTTGGAACGATAAAAAAGTGAAAGAAAACAACACATTGAAAGAATCCCTGGAAAAACCCAGCTGAAGATACATATAAAAATTGTTTTGTTAAGTACAGCCTACACATTGAGAAGATTTTTTTCCACGTAACGCTAGTGACATTATGGGAGATACATAAACAAACGAAATGCAGCCATAAAAACACACCACGACCTGCCTTAGGTTTTTCCGCAGACTTTGTAGGTAGTGTAACCATAAGAAAAATTGAAATCAGACGAAAAATGATTATTATAATCTTTATAATAATAATAATAGTAATAATAATAATAATAATAATAAGAAGAAGAAGTCAAGCAAACGACCTCCTTGATATTATGAAACTAGAGATCCCTGTCGTTTGCAAAAATATTTTAAAAAATCTCCTCATCGTATAATAATAATAATACTAATTTCAAAGGAATTGACAAACTTCAGAAATTCACCAAGCTCAGGACTGAAGTTGTTTATGCTGATTATCAAATTTACTTATATATTGGAATTTTAAAGAGATTCCTAACCAACTGAATTTGCTGTCGTTCCTATTTTTTTAATCGTATCACCCCGAGCAAGGCGGTAATGCCACTGATGTACAGGGGGCTACATAAATGTAAAAAGATTAGTTAGAAGAGAGTGAAGAGGAAGACGAACCAGTTAGAAAGGAGCAAGATGACAGTTTCAAAGGTGGAGAGAAAGGAAAGGATATACTTGGTGGGGAAAGAACTAGAGTCAAGTGGTTAATAGATGAGTATTGACATTGCATTTAAATTTCTGGAGGTTGTAGCCGTCAGGAAAGCAAGAATATGAGAGCGCGTTCCACAGGGGGAAAGTGCGAGAGAAGAAGCTGAAGGAGTAGAATTGTCGTCTGCATTTGGGTAACCTAACTGTGAATGGGTGGGACACAGTTGCCAATCTGGTTGCACGAGTAAACATCTGTTGAGGAGGCAGCAGTGACTTAAGTTCGTTGTAGTAGAAACCATGAAAGTATTTATAGAACAGACAAAAGGAGGCCACATTTCGTTGGTGAGGAAGTGGTTGTATGCATTTATTTTTGAGTCAGTCACATATAATTTACACAAAGGCGTTCGACAAAGTACGCCACAATGACTTGTTAAAGATGCTCGATAACTTCGACATACCCGGGAAAGACATTAGAGTTATTAAAAATCTATATTGGCAGCAAACCGTCTGCCTACGACAGGAAATGAGTTCAGCCTATATACGAAAATAGAAAGGGGTGTAAGACAAGGATATGTCTTCTCAACGGATCTATTTAACCTGTACAGTGAAACATTTCTGAAAGAGTTAGCAGTCCTTCCAGGCGGCCTACAGTTTATAAGATAATCAAATAATACAGTGCTGATAGCAGACACGGAAAAGCAAGTAAAATACCTCCTAGAGAAGTAACAAAGGAAGGTGAGAAGCAAGGGTCAAGCATAAACTTCAAGAAACCTGAATGCATGGTCATCAGTATAAAGAAATTCCCAAAATGCTTACTACACTTTGGGGGACACTAAATCAAACAGCTACAGAAATTTAACTAGCTGGAAATCATGAAGATGAAAAGTGTGAGATCCGAAGGCGGATTGATATGGCCAAGGACGCATTTCAAAAGCTAAGCAGGGTATTGAGCGACAGGAAAATTTCGTTGAAAAGAAAAGAATACTGGACTGTTATGTGAGATCTGTCCTCCTATATGGCAGCGAATGCGAGACGATCATCTCAAGGATGGACTCGTAGCAAAAAAAAATATGGTTCTACAGAAGGATGCTGAAGGTCCCATGGACAGAGCATGTTAGTAATAACGAATATTTGGACAGAAAACCAACGAAAAGGAAACTTATACTTGGCATTAGGTAAAGAAAACTGGAGTTTTTTGGATACGTAATGATGAAGGATATACGTTGTGGTGCGGTGGATATCGGCCCGGAACGAGAAATCGGAGAGCCGAGTTCGAATTCCATTTGAATTCATTGCATTCACTTACGCGCAAATACCCTTGGGAAACGTATCCTCAATACCTCCTTTAATCCATGGATTTGATGTTCTCACGTCATCTGCTGACAAAGCTGAGTGCTTTGCCCGCAGATTCTCATCCAGCTCCACATTCGACTCGTCCGGAGTGCACCCACCCAACTTCCCTATTAGAACTGAGGCCAAACTGCACGACGTATATGTTACCCCGACAGTAGTATCCAGAGTAATTTCAAAACTCGACCCCCATAAGGCGTGTGGAGACGATGGAATCTCGGTGATAGTCCTTAAGAGGTGTGCCCCTGAACTTTCCCCTGTCCTCTCTAAACTGTTTAACTACTGCCTTTCTGCTTCCTGCTTTCCTGCATGCTGGGAATTCTCCTCAGTCGTTCCTGTCTTTAAGAACTGTGGTGAACCCTCGGACCCATCCAACTATCGCCCTATCAGTCTTCTACCAATATTCGGGAAAGTATTCGAGGCTATAATCAATGCTGAAATAGTTCATCATCTCACCGCCCACAAACTGTTCTCCGACAGGCAATATGGATTCCGATTTGACAGGTCCACAGCCGACCTGCTAACAACTGTAACGGAGTACATGCTACAGGCCCTTGATGAGTCTGACGAGGCTCGCGCGGTTGCTCTGGACATCTCCAAGGCTTTCGACAGGGTTTGGCAACCTCTTCTGCCTCCCATAAGCATGGACCAAGATGATTCTCCCGGAGAGTAATACACTACGCCTCCTCGGACTTACCCTGTCCTCAGACCTCAAATGGAAGCACTATATTGAATCCGTAGCAAAATCTACTGCTAAGAAGATTGGGTCACTATGTCGATCCAGGAAGTTTTTTCCACCTGAATCCATCCTGCATATATACAAGTCAACCATCCGTCCGTGCATGGAGTACTGCTGACATTTATGGTCAGGTGCCCCTGCCGTACTTCTCAGTGTTCTTGACAAGCTCCAAAGGAGAGTCTGTAATGTGATAGGTACTGATCTGGCGACTCGACTGCAGCCTCTTTCCCATCGTCGAAATGTGGCCTCCCTCTTTCTCTTCTATAAATACTTTCATGGCTTCTGCTCGGATGAGCTTAAGTCACTGATGCCTCCTCAACAGGTGTTTACCCGTGCAACCAGACTGGCAACTGGGTCCCACCCATTCACAGTCAGGTTAGCCAAATGCAGACGACAATTCTACTCCTGCAGCTTCCTCTCTCGCACTTCCCGCCTGTGGAACTCAATCCCGTATTCTTGCTTTCCTGACGGCTACGACCTCCAGAAATTTAAAAGCAAAGTTAATACTCACCTACTAATCCCTGGACTCTAGCTCTCTCCCCTCCCCTGTATAATCTTCACTTTCTCTCCGCCCATGTATCTGTTATTGCACCTGCTTTCTCAGCTTTCTATTGTTTCTTTCTAACTAGCTTGTACTCCTCACTCTTCTCTATTAATCTTTCTACATTTATGTAACCCCCTGCACATCAGTGGCGTTTCTGCCTTGCTCGGGGTGAAATGATTAAAAAAAAAAAAATCTCTTCCTTCCAGTTATGAGTTAAATAACAGGATAGATTGGGTTCTATAGCCTTGGCTGGCAACCAGTCTACCGCAAAAAGCAATGGCAACCTACTGCGGGATAATCATGGCCCAGTCAGTCATGTCTCGAAAGAGACATGATCGCCCAAGTGTGTTTCACGTATGGCACTTAACTGACTGAATGATGAAGGAGAACTGGAGAACCTGATACTCAAGAGATGGAGAAAATAGACTAGGGAAAGCAGCACGAGGACTTCTTGATGGGCTTGAGCGGGTGGATGGCGAAGCGGGGTCTGGAAGAGATACGAAGAGGAAAAATATTAAGAGCGACAAGGGATAGGGGCAAGTGGAAATCCATGTTCACCTATGTTCTGAAAGGACACGGCACATAAAGAAGAAGAGAAACATTCTGCTTGAATTCAGTCAGTCAGTTAATTGCCATACGTGATACACGCTTGGGCGATCATGTCTCGAAAGAAACATGACCTACTGGGCAGAAACTTATCCCGCAGTAGGTTACCGCGGTAGACTGGTTGCCAACCAAGGCTACAGAACCCAATCTGTCTTGTTATTTGACCCATAGCTGAAGAGAAGAGATGGATTAATACCTTTCCCACGGTTATTTGCGCGTATATGATTGCAACGAATTCAACTGGAATTTGAACTCGGCTCTCCGATTTCTCGTTCCGAGTCGATATCCACTGGACCAGAACGCACATCCCTGCTTGAATAACTTGATCTAAAAATTGAATTAACAAAATCTAGATAAGAGATACACGTTTGGGCGATCATGTCTTGACAGAGACTGACTGGACAGAAGATTTTCTGTTCCCTTTGTGCGAATAATAGAAAACAGAAAAAGCGTCTACAATCTTTCCGTTTATAATATCTGATAAATATTAAACAGGGTACAATGGGTGGATTGTACAATGGGTGGATTGTACAATGGGTGGATTGTTGCGATATATTTTTTATTTTGCGCATGTGCGTTGATTGATTTTGATTATGTCGACTGAAGTAAGGTAGAGAGAGTTAAGCACCGAGTGTGAGAAAAAGTGCACCTGGTCGCATTTTACGCCCCCATAAGCTTGGAAACAGCAGGCTGCACAGCTTGGCATTCGTGTACAAACATTTCAAAGTGTTGCTTGTCAATCTGTGGACAATGCGGATTATTCGGTTGGATGAGTCTAATGGTGATTATGAAGATGTTTGAAGTGAACACTAGGGATGAGGAAGTTATGCCTCGATACATCATCGCACAAGACCTTAGACTAAACAAGGAGGAATACATCGTTCCTTGGGGAGGCGATGCTGACCTGAGGCAAGAGGCTGGCTGCTATGTCTGGCAACTGGACACTACACAAGGAGGAGAACTGTCATGGCAGTCAGACCATTTCGGCGGCCACATCACTCCTTACATCCGGCAGCAGGGCATCTGATTGGGAGAATGTGAGGAGCATGGAACCACCACTTAATTGCTGTTATTCCTAGGTCCTCTCTAACCCGGAGTGGTAGCACCTGTTAGGGGGGGCAACCTATGGGTAAATAGTTAACCCCCCCCCCCGAACTGGGGATTCCTGGGTATGACGGTAAACTGCATCCGGCAGAAAGGCTTCTGATTGGGAGGCTGTGAGGAGCATGAAACCACCTCTTAATCGCTGTTGTTCCCAGATCTGCCCTAACCCGAAGTGGTGAAACCTGTTAGGGTCCCAGCAATGGGCAAATATTTAGCCCTACAAACGGGGGTCAAAACAATATGAAAGTATAAAAATGGACTTTTATGAAATATATATATAAAACCTTTTGAAGGATAGATATTACGAACAAAACTTTTTTGAATGATTGTTTGTTTTTATAGCATATCAACCTCGGCGGGTCATTTATTGCCAACTAAATTTTATTTATTTATTGCTGGTAATACCTTTTTTTCTTTCAAAAATGTTATTGTTGTTTTTATACAAGGTTTGTGTCTAGTAATAATTTTTTTCTTTTATCGAGTATCAATATTCTTTCGGATTTGGTTTTTATGGGCAGTTGCCCCAAGTCCTACCCTTGTTATTTAACCCATAACTGGAGGGAAGCGAAGGGGCGGATTAATGCCTGTCTCAAGGGTACCAGTGCTTAACTGAAGGCAGGGTATTCAAATGGAATTCGAACTTGGCACCATGATTTCTCTTTCCGAGCCAACAACGAACATCCGTCACTAAACGCTTACAGCACCTGGTATTCCCAAGCGGTCACCCATCTAAATACTGACCAGGTTCAACGTTGCTTAACTTCGGTGATCGAGCGAGAACCGGTGTACTCAAGATGATAGGCCGTAAGCGATTTCTTGAATGAAAAATATTACCAAGAAAACGTTTTTAAAGGAAAGATATTACCAACAAAAATACGTTTTTGAATGACTTAATGCTTCGGCATTAAATGATCCCAAGGGGTTGATATACCATAAAACAAACCGAACCAAATTAAATCACTCTGTACATCTGTGCGTGTAGCTCCCCAGACTGTAACCCACTTGATAATTATGTGTGACTAGCAGTATAGCCTGGCGTTGCTCGGGTGTACTGAAAGCTTTAAATCTAATTCATGGTCCTGGAGCTGAGACTCTGCCTAATTTGTTTCATTTATAAATATTATGTGATATTTGCTGCTGAGCAACAAAACTTTTTGCAATACCAAAAATGAACTGAAGGCAAGAATTATGGATGCATTCATTAACTTAAAAAAGGAAACCATCCAGAAGATATGCAAGGGATTCCAAAGTTTTTAGGATGCCGTTGTTGAAGATAATGGCAATTTTTTGAATAAGTTTACTCTTTAGTTTTTCAAGATATTTTTGTGTAATTGTATTGGATGTGCCGTCAGTGTTATTTTCATTTTTGAGAAATTTTGACAGCAATTTATCCAACATACATCGCAGATTAAAATATATGGGCTTTTAAATTTACATAATTTCCTTTTCCTGCCAAATGATTTCTGAAAGTTCACATTTCAATCATATAAATAAAAGTCTGAATCTTGTCAGATTCAATGTTCTACCAACTCATGTTTTCGATATACAAGAGGAAGCAATTATCATCGGCCACAACAGTTACAGTTCTATAAAGTAATTATATTAATAGCGAAAACTTTATGTAATTAACTATTTGGGTGACTCAATTAACTGATTAAATAAGAGGAAGGAGTATTGATTAATATTAAAATGGTAATGGAAAATGAAATATTAGTTTTGGAACTTCCAGTTCACTTTGTAAAATAAAGTAAATATTTTCGGAATTTTATGCTTATATTACGAAAAGAACTAATTTTGTTTTTCGTTACTACGTTTCATGAATTCTTTATGTCATCCTAACTTGATACGAAATAAATTCGACTAAATGGCTCTAGAAAATCAGTTGCTGTGTGAATTTTAGAGACAGGCCATTATTATTGTAATTATTTTTTTCTTTTCTGATACGAGCAAGTTTCATTAAGAAAGACAAACAGATCAGGCGTCATGAAATCATAGAGAACTATCAGTATAGTTCGGCGTTGCTTGGGTGTAATGAAAGCTTTAAAATTAATCCATGGTCATGGAGCTCAGACTCAGTCTGAAGAATATTTGTGTGAACTTTGGTGAGAATCGGATAAAAATTGTGGATTTGTATAAAGGACATACAGACAGATAAACAGACACACACACAAACATTTTGCCTTATATATATATATATATATATATATATATATATATATATATATTGTAAGAACTGCAACCTTGAAACTTCTGAATATCGTTTCTTATGTTTTTGTCTGAGTGTATCAAATTTGATTAAAATCGGACCACTCCTTCTATAACCCGATTTTTTCGATTATCGATTTTCGATATTTATCGGGAGTATCTCGACACAAATCCTAGCTAAGAACACTCGCAGACGCTTATAGTACAACTGTGTAAATTTTCAAGAAAATCGGTTCGGTCGTTTCGGAGTCTATAGGTAACGGGCACACACACACAGACACACACACAGACACAGACAAAGTTCTTTTTATAAATAAATTTCGATACATAGATAGATTTGCGAAGAAACACATGTTTTTCTAAACCACTTTATGTTTGAGACAGAATTTTCCATTACTGAAATCCCTATAAATTTGAAAAGGTGATAATTTATAACGGGTCTAAACCAGTACCAGTAAGTTAAATAGCCTTTTCCTCAGACACAATATATGTTCCCATATGTATTTTGCAAGGGGGGGAGGTCTTGTATCAATGATGCAAGTGTTACATCAAATTGGTCAGTGGAACTCACTTTTTCAACAAAGACTGGGGAATTACATCCAAGTTACAGGAATATCTCCGAATTGACAACGTTATATTGCAACTCTCCATATCTTACCAATATTTGTTGAGGTAGAACCTTGGTCTTGGTGCGGGATGTTTATCATAATCATTTACTTTTTAATATGATTTTAAAGAACTCAATTCCCATAAGGATTAATGATCGTTCCAAGAAAAGCTTTTGATAACATGTTTTCTCCTAAATGTCTAACAGATGCTGACAATGAGTAAATTAAAATTTGGTCGGTGTAATCCATTATCTAAATATATATACTCTGTTGTTTCTTTGATCGATTATTTTGCAGTTGATAAACAATTCATGGTTTATTTTATGCCATAATATATTTATATAGGATGTTACAGTTATCAATATTCTCAAGTGCCTCTAACTACATCCTTGTGTAAATTAATTGACAAAGCTGCTTTTCAAGATACGGTCAGATATGAACTCTGATTATTTTAGAATTTACTAATCGAATTTAGATATTAAGAAATTCATAGTGGAGGGTACTGTTGTTTTAATGTTTCTTTCATATATTCCGGAAAAGAAAAAGGAGATCCCTGGCTACTATATGTTAATATGACTGCTTTCAAGATCCGCTGAAGTGACAAGGTGTAATTGATTTCTATTTTTTCCCTCAAATTAGGTCCTTTTACGTGGCATGCAGTGATACTAAACTATTTTAAGGTTGTGTGATGGTAACATTTTTAGCCTTTAGAAATATTGTGTCATCAGTGATAGCATCAGATTTTTATCACGCCCAGACACTATTGTCTTGTCTGTCGATTAGTTCTCCAATGGCTATTGTCTGGGATGGATGTTAGTCCAAGGAAGCGTACGGACATTGTAACACTGCACGAATACACTGGCAATTATTACGGAGAGGTTGCGGATATTGTTGATGTCAGACATTCAACTGTCAGTCGTGTCATCATGGCAAAGAAACAAACTGGATTCATCAGTCCAATACGTAAAGAAAAATGCTGTTTGAAGAGATAAACAGACGACATATACGTGATCATGAATAGTGGGAATGATCCTAAGGAATACATTCGTTTTGATTAAGTTAATTTGATAAGGTTGAAAATAGTGACCGAATTTGACTTCGGTTGTTGTATGCTTTTTATGCAAATACGCTATTTCTCGTGCTGAATGATAAATATTTTCTTTAGTTACATTCAAGGCAGCTTCATTATTGTTTCTTAATAATAATAATAATAATAATAATTCAGATTATTTGTTAGTTGCAAAGTCGTATTCTCTGAAGGTCTTCTTTATAGCAATCATCTAAGCATAATAAATCTTGCTGACAATTACGACTCTAAGGATCCCGATCCCCATTTTATTTCTCCCCTTGATGTCTTGCTGTTCAATAAACTAAAACTACGAGAAGTGCTTCCCATAGTCTCTAGGAAGCAATTTTTTCTATGTTAAGGCGAGTTCAGATTTCTGTGTTATATTTTTATTTTTTGTTAAAAGGCAGGGAGGTAGGTAGGTAGGTAGCGTGTTGCCTTAGGCTACCTCTAATACCTTCAATTTTCCGTGTGAGGGTTAAATTTTCCAGGTACTCTTTCGTCATTATATGCGGAAGAAATTTCATCTCACCCTTTCTTTCTGTTGCTCTTTTTTTTAAGATATCATCGTTACTTAATCTCGCCATCCATGGAATTCTGAGTATCCTTCGGTAGGACATCATTTCTGGTGAGTCCCGCTCTCTTTTCATCTTTGACGATATTGTATACATTTCCCTATCATATAAGAGGCGGGTTATAACATAACAATCCAACTCGTGTATTGAATACTGCTGCCACATCTGGCCGGGTGCCCCTGCTATTCACCTCGGGTTTCTTGACAGAATCCAACGGAGAATCTGTAATGTTATCGATACCGACTTGGCAGCTAAAGTCGCTATCTCAGTTGGTTTCTCTGTCTCTTTTCTGTAAATACTTTCATGGTTTCTGCTCAAATGAACTTAGATCACTGGTGCCTCCTAAGTATGAATTTACACGAGCTACTAGATTATCAACTAAGACCCACCTTTTTACAGTGAAACTGATAAAATGTGACCGCAATTTCTACTCTAACAACTTCTTTTCTTGCACCTCCCACCCGTGGAATTCTCTTCCATATACTTGCTATGGATAACTACAATCTCCAATGAAAGGTCAATAGAAGTCTCTTATCTCACTAAATCGCATCCAGTCCCTCAAGCTCTTTTTTCATCTACTACACCCCCATCCTCCCTATTCTCATTTGTTTATTGTCCTTCTCCTGACATTTCCTATAACTAACCCCTCTTTCTCATCACTTTCCCCCATGTAAGCCCCTGCGCAACAGTGGCAGTAGAATGCCTTGCTTGGAGTGAGATGATTAAAAAATCTCTCCTTTCTTTTTAATGATGTTTTACTTAGCTTTTGGAGTTAATATTTGTTAATTCCAATCGTGTTCAAATTTTGGTATCACATTTTTCATTCTCTGTTGAAACATTTCTCAGATATTTAAATTTCTGGACTCTCTTTTTGTTGCCGTAGCTTGTTAGTAACGTTAATCTTATGTTTTTCTTCTCTTGTTGATAACTATAACTCCAATGAATTCACTCAGTTCTGTTTTTTCTTTAGGTGTTTTTGTTAATGGCGGACATATTTCTACAAAACGTTTGAATTCCAACCAAAATATTGAACCCTTAGGCAGAACTGAGACAGAAGAAAATTTCAAAGGCCGTTGATTGAAAAATGTCTTCTCTTACAGTTGTTCATTTTTCTTTTTGTGTTAAACTTCAGAAGGAAAAAGCAAAAATGTCTTCCTCATATTGAATATGTTTTTATTTCAAAACAATCATATGTGGGGAAAGAAAAAAACTTCAAAGAAAAGATTCATTTTATTTATGGTACTCGGTCAAGCGCTAGAAAAATCTTCGAAATATTTAGTAGTTTTATCAAGGAAACTAAAAAGAAAATTACAGAGGATTGAGGTTTTATTACGAATTTAAATTTGATGAAGAAATGTTATGGAGAAAAGTAAACGCGTTATTGAAATCTACTGTTCAGTCGTTGAGATTGTTCGGTTATTCCCCAACTAGTGTCAAACGTTGGTGTTCAAATTCAGGAAAAGAGAAAAAAAAAACATTCGAATACTGATGTTCATGGAGGTTGGTCTTCTACAGTTGGAATATTGGCATAAGAATTTTTTCAAATGCGTTTGGATCTTGTACATTATGAAGGTGGACATTATGGTACAGCAAATATCAACTCAGTACGAGAAGTCGGAGATCCGAGTTCGAATTCCAGTTGAATTCGTTTTATTGACTGACGCGCAAATACCATTAGGAAAGTTATTAATTCGTATCTTTTCCCTCCAGCTATAGGTTAAATATCAAAATAAATTGTGTTCTACCGCAGATAGGAATGGCAAGCTATTGAGGGAAAATCTTATGCCCAGTCAGTCATGTCTTTTTCGAGACATGATCGCCCAGACGTGTACCACTTAATGGACTGTTCAAAGAAATAACGACCATCTCTTAAATCTCTTTTTTGTTCCTTGCCCTGAAAAATTTTCATCTGAAGAGTTAGATTTCTGATTATTTACTCATCAGTGTTAATTAATTAATGCTTAATCGAAATCAGTCCCTGGTGTACCATTTAATAGGACGATCTTTCGCTACACCAAGTTGATTGGGGCAGCTTCAGCTACTACATTAGCGAATATCCCTTTTCAGCTTTTATCTAGCCAGAACTTCCTGAACTACCTTCTTCATCTTTAAATGGACCATCTCATAGGCGTATAATTGTTTATGAATAAAAAAATGCTAACAGAAATTATGTTTTTCGTTAGAATGTTCTAAGTTGTAGTAGGTCACTTGTATTACGAACTGTTTGCAAATACAAGTGAGTTTTAGAAATGACAAAGAACAGCTAGGCACAATCTGCCAAAGTCAAAGCTGAAAGCAAGAACTCTGTGAGGTCTGGAAATCCGAGAATAAAATTTTCAATCGAAAAAAAAGCATCAGTGAGAGCTCTCATAAATGGCTTCGAATTTGTAACAAACTCGTAATACAAAACAAGTTCTTGGTAATTAGTTTTCCCTCTAATTCTTCGTTATTCTCACCAGAATTCTCTCTTCTCATGGAAATTAAACATTTAAATAGTCTTTGAGGGCACGCTTGATCTGTAAAAAGTTAATGGCACGGATGAAATTCCAGTAGTTGTTTATAAGAATATCAGCACGGAGTTAACACAAATATTGTTGATACTATTTAACCGCTGCCTGAAGGTGAGATGTTCCACTTGTCAGTCGAAGGTACAAAATGCTTGCACAGTTATTAAAAATACGGGTGAGCACTTACGGCAATATTAACCCATTAGACTTAGTACCATCCTCAGACGATTTCAGAAATGACGTGACAATGTTGGTTGCCATGAGGTGAAAAACTAGAAAGAGTTTTAAAACTCTGTCTTGAGTAGTTCGTGTTTACAATGCACTGTGACCCTTGGGGAAAGAAAGAATGTGATTCTGTCTTAACTCCGAGAAACTATATGCAAATAGCAAAGTAGGTCAAGGTTAGTTTTTTGGAAGGTAAATGTGTATTTTCACCGGATCTATTTAATTGGAAAATGAGAATATTTTGAAGACCCTAGATATTATGCTAGGATTTGTCATCGGAGACCACAATTTCAACAACATAAGATACGCAAATGACACAGTGTTGAT